>PVLD010000784.1:0-247471 GCA_004027595.1 Dinomys branickii
AGAGATATAGCTGCCTCAGACTATACTATAACATACAGGGGTGTATACAAACTGCCATGGTTGGAGGTGGGAAAGCACATATGCTCACAGCGGACCGCCCGGCTCCACCCTGTGGTCGTGCTATGGGTGGGGGCGGGTCCAGACCATGTGGCTCCAGCATTACCGTTCCCCACCCCTTGCAGCTGGGCAATGGGTCTCCAAAGCTGAAGCTACGAATGCTGAAACGAGGGCGTGGACCAGGGGTGTGCTTGGAGCGGCAACCTCCTCCCTCTCTGTCTCGTCTCCCTCCAACTGCGCCATGTCAGATCTGCGATCCCCTCCTCCAGAGGAGGTTCTACTTAGACTTTCCGAGGGTTTCACTTCCTATCTCACATCACTCCCGAGTTCAGGATATCCACCTCCCTCCTCTCTGTCCTTCACATGTTGCTATATTGCCATGTCTGAGTGGCATTCCTCCGGGAGGTTCTCTCTCCGCTGCCCACCCGGTCACCATGGGTTCATATAACGTTCATATATGCAAGCAGTATGGAGATCCTTATGTATTCTTGATGTAAGTCCTTAGACAGACAGGTGTCAAAAAGTATATCCTCCCAACGTCTGCCTTGTTTCTTCATCTTATTAGCTATAATGTGAGGAATGGAACTTTTAAAGTTTGAAGAATATAATTTGTCAATACTTTCTTTTACAAATTTTGCTTTTAATGTTCTCATAACTCTTTGCCAAGAAAAGTAACAAACGTTTTCTCCTATATGCTCATCAAGAAGTTTTAGGTACACTTTACATTTCACAAATGTCTTTATACTTTGTACTGTTGTTGTTGTGTTCTGTTCTGTTCTCTTGGAGCCAGTGTGTCACCATGGCACCCAGGCTGGTCTCCAACGCCGTACTTCTCTCAATAAGCCTGCTGGGTTGCTGAGACTACAGGCATGTATCGGGCCAGCTTGACCCTTTTCTTTTTCAGGTTTTGTATAAGGCATGAGGTAAGGGTCAAGCTTCATTTTTACTCCTTGCAGATGAAGATCCAAACATTGCAGCACACTGTTTACAAAACCAGCCTTTTCCTACTGAATTGCTTTGTAGCTCTGTGGAAATTTAAGTGGCCATACATGTGTGAGTCTGTTTCTGGACTCCCACTTCTGTTCCATTCATCTATGTGTCTCTTCTTTCACCAATACCGCATCACTTTGATTACTATAACTTTAGAGTAACTCTTGAAGTAGTGCAAGACTTCTTCATTACGTTTATTTCAGAATTATCCCTTTCCTTTGGCATACTGTTTTGGTAGAGTCTTATAAATCCTGTGGGATTTTGATTGAGATTTTATTGAATTTGTGGATCAATTTTAAATAATTGATATCTTACTAATATCGAGTCTTCCGGTCCATGAACATGGTATATCTCTTTCCTTTTCCTTAAATCTTCTTTTATTTCTTTCATTGATGTTTTATAGTTTTTAGCACATTAATCTTGTTCAACATGTTGCTCTGCTCATATTTTGCTAGATTTATTTTTAAGTGTCTCATTCAAATAATACCTTTGTAAAAGTTCACTTTCCAGTTGGTTTTGCAGGTTTATAGAAACATGACGTATTTTTGTGCATTGATAATGTCTTGTGCAATCTTACTAAACTTACCTATTCTAAGAGTTTTTACATTCTTTGGGATTTTCTGAGCACAAACGTATAATCTAGGACTAGAGACCATTTTTGTTTCTCGATTCTCCCCTATATTATTCTTCTGATGAGGACCTCTAGCATGATATCCCAGCGTAGGTAAGAATGCACATTTGCATTTTTCCCTGATTTTAAGAGGAAAGTATTCAGTGTTACTTATAAAATATGATTCTAACTCTAGGTTTTCTGTAGCCGCCTTTTTTCAGATTGAGAGAGTTTCTTTTTATTTCTAGTTTTCTGAGAATTTTTACCACAAGAGGATTTTGAATTCTGTTAGACATTTTTGTTTAGGGGGCTTTTCTACTTAAGTCTGTTCACATGATGAATTTTATATCATTTTATTTTTAAATCAAGCAGCCATCCATCCCCAAAGTAAACTGATTTGATCATGATTTTTAGAAAATATATTGCTAGATTCAAATTGCAATATTTTGTTGAGGATTTTATATCTAGGTTCATGAAAGTTATTGATCTTCAGGTTTCCATTTGTCTTGGTTACTTTTCTCTTTTTGCTGAGACAACATACCCAACACCCAGAATTAAGGAAGGGAAGGTTTATTCAGCTCACAGTCTGTGGAGATTTCAGTCCATAACCAGCCTGCTCCAAGGCAGGGCAGCAGGGCACAGGGGCAACATTTCAAGGTGGCCGAAGACAGCGAAAGCAGCAAGAACAAAATGGTGGGGAGAGCAAGGCTCTTTTCCTCCCTTATATTAGCGGCTACTATCACCCAGGGCCAGTGTAGCCTTCCCGCCAGCTCCCTTCCCTCCTCTTGCACAGGATGAGGGTGTTTACAAAGTGAGGACCCTGGCCCCCTGCCAAGTCACTTAGTTAAACTTCTCAGAACGACACAGTGTATCAGCCATTAGACTGTTCTTGTAGTAACTTTCTCTAGTTTGGCAATCCTGGCCTCATAAAATGAGTTTGGAAATGTACCCTCTTTTTCTTCTGGGAGAGTTAGTATAGAATTTTTGTCTAAAATTTTTGAATTTCTGAGGGTTTTTTTTTCTTGACCAATGTACCTAGAATTTTATCAATGTTATAAATAGATCCAAGCATGGTGGTCTACACCTATAAACCACTCTGGGAGCCTGAGGCAAAAGGTTTGCAAGTTCAAGCCCAGCCTGAGCAATTTAGCAAGACCCTGTATTCAAATAAAAAACATTAAAAAGATTTGGGAATTTTAGCTCTGGGTAAAGACCTGGGGCTCAACCCTCAGTACTGAAAATAATACAACCAGCTTTTGGGTTCTCTGACTTCTTTGTTTTCTTATCATTTTCTTTCAATTTCATTGATTTTTTAAAAATTGATTTGGGATTTGTGTTGCTTTTCTGTTAGTGTCTTTAAATGGATGTTTAGATTACTGATCACAAATCTTTCTACTTTCCTATAAAATTACTTAACCCTAGTTAAATAATTATTTCTTCTAATCATTGTTTACCTACATCCCACAAATTTTGACATGTTGTTTCCACTTCAATGTAATTCAAAACTTTTCCTACTTTTCCCACTGACTTTCTCTTTGCTCTGTGGGTTATTTAGAAGTAAAATAATTTCCACATATTTGGTGATTGTCAAGGTATCTTTCTGTTGTTAATCTCTAGCTTAATTCCCCGAGGGTTAGACTGCATACATTATATTACATGAATTCTTTTTAGTTTATTGAAATTTGTTTTATGGCCTGGAACATAGTCTGTGCTGGTGAATGTTCTATGTATACTTGGCATGGCTGGGTATTCTTCTCTTTTTTGATGCAGTATTCTATAAATGTCAGTAAGGTCAAGTTAATTGATTGCTCTGGTTAGGTTTTCTTTGTTGTCAGTGATTTTCTGTCCATTGATTCGATTGATTACATCTCTATTCGTGAATTTGTCTATTTCTGTCTGTTTTTGCTTCATGTATTTTGAAGCTCATTTTGAAGCTTTGTTGTTAAGTACATACAAATTAGAACATTATGTCTTTTTTGGTAGATCGATTTCTTTTAATAAATATCTTTGTTTTAAATCCCTGATAGTATCTTTTGTTCAGAAGTTTATATTGATAGCAATATAAATACTCCTGCTTGGTTTTTTTCTAAACTACTGTTTGTACAACCTGCTTTTCCACCCTTCTGTGTCACTGAGTCTTTATATTTTTAAGTAGAGTCCTTATGGTCAACACAGAATGAAGTCTTGATTTTTTATGCAATCATCTGACGTTTACCCATTCTGGTTGCTTCATCTAGACCATGGATAGCAAACCTTTTAGAACTTTTGATGATAACCAACAGCCTGCTGGAGCATGTGTACCATAGGTTCACCACCACTGGTCTGCACCTTCATGTTTAATGTAATTTTACGGTTGGGTTAAATCTTCTCTCTTGCTAGTTGTTTTCTATTAGCTTCATGGGCCTTTTTTATTCCTTTTGGTCCTCTTTTCATGCTTGCCTTGGGTCATTTTGTCATTCCATTTATCCCATCGATGCCTCGTTGTACATATATATATTATTTTAATATTTTTAAATAATGATTACCTTGAGTTTATATATTTTTGATTAGTTAAATATACTTTTGAATAATATTATACTGCTTCCCACAAAGTATGACTCTTGTAACAGTGTATTCCCAATTTGTTACCCCTTGTTTTATGTTGTTGTTGTCATTTTGCTTCAATATATGCCATAACCTTATAGAATACTGTAACTAATTTTTATGTTAGATAATTCTCTTTTAGAGTGATTGAAGGTAGGGAGCAAATCTTTTATGTCTACCAGCACTGTAACAGTCCTGGCCTTTCATTCGGGGGAGTAATACAGTTGTCTGTGTAGCACCATCTCCCTCTGTCTGCAGAATTTGCTTTAACTTTTCCTTTTGATTCCCGGTACCAAACAAACAAGCAAACCAATTTCCTGTATTGCAAATTTGGTTGCGATTAATTATTTCATGTTTTGTTTGTCTGAAATATTTGTCCTTCATTTTTGAAAGATACTTTCACTGGACACAATATTCTGAATCAGAAAGATCTGAATGTTTTGTTTTCCACATTTTAAAGCCTTCGCCCCATTGTTTTTGGCTTCTTGTTTGTCCTTGGTATGTTTTTCTTCCTCTGTGTGAAATGTGCTTTTTTCCTTGAATCCCTGAAGATTTTATTTTTGGTTTTCAACAGTTTGACAATGATGCATGTAAGTGTTTAGTTCAGAGTTTTCTGAGCTTCTTGGATCCGTACTTTAAATATTCCATTGTTTTAAAAATTTTCCAGCCATCTTCTGTATTTTCTCTTTTCAATCTTCCTGACAGTTCAGTCGTAAGTGTGTCAGAATGCTTGCTATTGTCCCACAGCTCTCGGAAGCACTGGTTTTCTTTTTCCCCCAATTGTTCTCTGAGTTTGTTGGGTAACTTTATTGGCCTCCCTTCCGGTTCCGTGACTGCCCGTGGCTGTGTCCATGCTGGGGCTGCTGAAGGCCATGTCTGTCACCGTGTTTTGTTTTCATATTCATAGCTAACATCTCACTTGATTCTTTGAAAAATAATTCCTGTGTTGAGATTTTTCATCTGTTCCCCCTCTCTGTCTTTCCCATTGGAGATGTATGGTGTTACCGCTCATCATGCTGTTACCATTGTGAATTCCCGACGTGCTCGTCTGGTTACCCTGATTGCTGTGTCTCTTGAGAGGTTTTCCCCAATTTAGTGTGTATGAGAAATATTGCACTTCTAACACTGTTTTGCAGATGTTTTACACACACACACACACACACACACACACACAAGGCACATTTGCAGTTTTTATGAAGCAGTTTATAACATATAAATGAAACTTAGCTCCTGCTTAGAAATAGAAAACAACAACCAAGCTAGAAGATTTAATCCAAACATGTGTGGAAGGTAAACCTTGAGAGCTAAAATGACTTATCAATCTTCACTTGCAACTGAAAAAGCAGCCAGGACGCAAATATTTGCTCACTTATTAATGCAATGTTTCGTGATTACTATAAAATACTAGGCACCGTGGCAGGCCCTGGAATACACCATGAAATAACAGAAACGTGTTTGCTGCCCCTGCTGAGCTTACAGCCTACCACAGGACTTGTTATTTTAATTTAATGGTTAAATTATTAGCACTGTGATCTTACACTTACAAATCTGGTGCCATTCCATTCATCAGGAGACAAAGTTATTTCACAGACCGAGGTCTATCTGGCAGCTGGCGTTTCATGGATTCACACATCCGGTCATTCATCACCCTGCCTGAGTGCCATCTGTGGGCCAGGCCCTGGGCACAATGGGGATGGGAGTGAGGATCAGCAACCACTCTAGTTGCCCGCCCTCTCAGCCCTGGCCAGGCTGAGGCCCAACTCCCAACCCCCCAGCTCAGATCTCCCTTCTTTCCAACTCAGAAAAGCACACTGAAAAGTAGGTGAGTTGGTCACACTTTGACTGAAAGGGTAGATCATTCTCAGCCATGGACTTTTCCCTCTTCTGAGTGATCTTGGCACAGTGGTGGTTAACAGTAACTGCTTTAGCAGAATTGAGAGAGAGAGAATATGTGCATGTGTGTCTGTGTCTGTGTGTTGCAAGGAGGGTAAGACACCAGAAGAGGAAAGACTAAAGACCAGGCTTGAGATGCTAAAGGGACCACAGTGAAGAGCAGGAGGCAGCGGTAGAGACGGAGATGGAGACGACGGCATCTATCAGAGCACAGCAGACAGACCCTCGCTCGAGCGCTCGCTGGGTTACCTGGCCATGGCCATATCTCCTTGGACAAAGAAAATAACTTCGCTAAGCCTCAGATTTCTCCTCTTTGTTGAAACTGACAACAGTACCTACTTAGTGGGAGAAAGGAGGGTTAAACAAAGACACGTGCCCGGATGTTTAGTGCTCATTAACAGGTGACTGCCATTACTACCTTGCTGCCACTGCTGCTTCAGCTCTGCAGCTGGAGGTCGCAAAATAAAAATGCAGGGGAGGATTAAGCTGGCTCTGTAGATGTGGGCACCATCTGGAACAAGCGAGGAAGAGCTGTCACTAGAATGGGGAAGGCAGCGTCTACCAGGGCACAGCAGTCTCAGGGCTACCCCAGAGTCCCAGCCTAGGTGCCAGATCGGGGAGGAGGTTGGCTGAGGAAGAGGCCAGGCTGCACGTAATGGCTCCCACAAGAAATGATGTCAAGAAGAGGGTGACAGCCTTGGAAAGTGATGCAGGAGATGGCACAATCCAGCTCCTTGGAAAGGACCACTCAGGCCAGGTGACCAGGAAGCCAGTGACACCCCAGCGAAATAGCCCGAATGTTTGGATTCCTCTAAAGGACAACAGACGCAAATTCCAAGTCCCAGAATAGAATCTCTTCTGGGCTGAGCCCTTCCTTGCTTTTCTTCAGCTTAATAAAAGCAAACAATTGCAGGAAGCGAAAGGCCCCATCCACGGCCTGCCGCTTGCTCTCTGCTGCTCCAGCTGTGTGCAAGCGATGGGCGTGTGTGGCGGCTGGAGAGAGACAGGTCCCCTCCCTGCCACCAGGCCTGTGCCGGGGCTTTCCACATTTTTGGCATCTGTCAGAGCATCAAACATCCTGAGAAGTCTTCTCACTTAGAAACTGGATGCAGTGTGTGGATAACAGGGACCCTTTTAAGCTTTGCCTTTCTGCCACACACAGCGCACCTCCATCAGAGCCCCCCACAGTGCAGGTGCACCCCCCCCCCCGGCTTTCCAGAAGACACCCTTTGCGTAGTCCCGCAGGCACATCCATCTCCTAGCTCCCTGCCCCCCCCCCTGGCTTTCTGTGGTCCCGCAGGCACGCCCATCTCCTAGCCCCACTGTGGCACTCCTCCCCCAGCCACCGTGCCTGTGCCCGCTGTCATCACCCTGGCCCGGTCCATCTCTCTTCCGGGTCACCGCAACCCTCCTGTGCCAATTTTCATCCCAGAAGCCAGGCTCGTCTTCTGCAAACCTGTGGCAGCAGCGGGAGAGTTGGGGCCATGGTGGGGGGCAGGCAGCTGGAACGCCGGAGTCTACAACCGAATCACTGTGTGAGGCTGGTAAGGAAAGCAGCTGAGTTGTTCCCCAGGGCAGGAGGTCTCCAGGCAGTGGGACAACTGGCAAATGCAAAGGCCACAGGGGAAGGCCGAGGGCACTGGGTGGAGGGCAGTGCTGTGGGGTGGAGTGGGAAGCAGAAGCAGAAGCAGAAGACGAGGCCCAGCTGGAGGGTGATGGCAGGAGAGGCAACGGCTTGGACCTCATGGGGACTCCGTCCGAGGTCTGGGGTTGGGAGCCATCTGTCCATTGGTTCATTCATCCCATTTAGCAAACACTGCTTTCCTGCCTGCTATACATCCCACACCATGCTGCGTGCTGAGGATACAGCTGTGAGCCAAAGAGCCATGGCCCTAGCCTGTGCCTGCAGCGTGAAGTCCAGGAAGACAGGCACATTCGTCCCATGACCACGGGACGCACACTGTCCCAGCTGTTACCGCTCCACGGAAGAGCAAAACTGGGCTCTGTGCTCTCGTCTCGGGAGCTTCAGGGCAGGTCTCCCTGTGGAATCATCATCTGGTCTGGGATGTGTGGATAAGGAGGTGAACAAGTGAAGGAGAAGAGATGTGCCTGGCAGAACCCGCGGGGCAGAGACCAGACTGGGGCGAGGGCACAGGCCGGGGCTGAAGTGTAACCGTGACCACCAGAGAGGGCCAGAGTGGCCAGAGAGGCAAGAAGTGGAGCGTGGGCCTGGGGTCTCCGGGTGTTGGGCTTCATCCTAAGGGTGAGCAGGTTAAGGACTTGGGGCCAGAGGGTGAACGCTGTCGGCACTGCTGGTGGTGGTGTTGGGGTGAGAGACTGCGGGAGCCTGAACAGGCTCAGGAGCCTGGGGCTCACTCGGAGGTACAATCTGCGATCCTCAGGGATGGGACACGAGAGAGTCGGCACAGTTACTGCACACACTGAAAGAGGAGCAAGGAGACTTTATAATCCCCTCAATATGATGCAGCAGGCCGCACAGTTGCCCCCTGTGGAGTTTCCTAGCCTTAAAAACTGTAAAGGGATTAATTGAGTCTTTAGGTCCAACAGGAAACATGCAAAATTGATGAACAGATTAACCGGCACAAGAAGGAAGAAACTGACCAACTTAGAGCATGGGGCATCCCAGCAACAAGTAACACAAGGTCGCCAATAACACAGGGCACAGAACAGAATAAAGAAGATTTAAGAAACTGGACAAAGGCAGCACAGTCTTGCATGCAGTATGTGGACCTTGTTTGGATTCTGCTTCCAATCAACTCTTACCTTTGAGAGAAAGAGAAATCTGAATACAGACTGGGCTTTCATGGTGCTAGTGAATCGCCGTTGGTTCTGTAGGCACACTGATGGCCAGGAGGGTATAAACACATGCACACATGTGTGTGGATACACACATACATGTTTAAACCTTGTCAGAAACACACACTAGGCTTTTTGGGGTTAATGACATCATGAGTTTGTTTAAAATACCCCAGAAAAGGTGGCACATGATAAACTGGCCAGCATGGCTCAGCGAATGTGTTGGGCCCTGGGAACTCGGACATTTGTCTCCCTGCCCTGTCTGAGGTATGCCAGCGCCTTTTGATAATTACGCATGGGAACTTTGTGGAAAGTACAGTTTCACTCTGAAATTGAGAACATGAGAAAAGACTCAGGGCTGGGGAGCGAGGAGACCCACTAAGTTTGATGTGCCTTTGGCTTATAACAGAAGCCTCACCGGTGTAGTGGCCCCAAGGCTCTGAGGACCCCTGTGCCGACGGTGTAGAAGTGAGTGGAGAAATCACCAAGCAGGGCAGGGAGACTGCTCCAGCGGGAGAGAGCCCAGGGCCAGACCCAAGAGCTGGGAGACACAAGGGCTGGGCAGGGGGCGAGGGGTTCTGGGACCAGGAACACCCAGGAGAGGGCACCACGGTCATAGGTGCCAGGACTGCAGTGCGGCTGGGGCTGACAGAACTGAGCGCTGCCGGATGTCAAGCAAGATGGGGACCAAAGTGCCTCCCGCAGGTTTGCAGACGCGGTGGAAGCCGACGCCCGGGTCACATCCCTTTAGGCGGGAACGAGGCGAGGAGGGACTTTAGGTGAGAGCAAGATGACAAAGGGCACAGACAGCGCTTCTTTCCAGCTGTGAAGCGGGAGAGACAAGGCGGTGGCAGCTGGAAGAGGTGGAGCCGAGGAGCTAGGAGGTTATATTTTCAGGTTTCAAACTGAGTGGCTGTCGGACGGATGAAAGTGATGATCCGGTGGAGATGTAGGCTGCACGTGGGGGATGGGTTTCGGCTGCGTGCGTCCCTAGGAAGGAGGAGGAGGACCATGCAGGGGGCGGGATGCTGACCACGGCCTTCCTATGCACTCTGTCTTCCCTGAGGGGGGGGCGATGGCTGGGGTGTTGGGGTGACGGAGAACGTTGGAGTTCGGCACAGGACGGGAAGAGCATGTGACGGGGACCGTGGTAGGAACGGCCCGTGAGGGCTGGCTGGAGGGGGATGCTGGGAGGTTGAACCAAGTAGAGCAGACAGATAGGCTGAGGGCAAGGCCAGGGTGGGTGATCCGCATGGGGACAGGGACAAGGTCGCCAGTCAGCAGCATGGAGGAGGATGCTGGGCCTGGGACCGTTGCAGGTGGTCTTGATGGTGAGGACTCGAGCGCCATGCTCCATGTCTTTTCAATCCCAAACGGCAGCCTAGTGCCCCCCAGTGTGTCTCTACCCCAGCGCCTCCCACTTCCTGCCCCAAACTGCCCTGGACTCTCTAACCCAGTTCCAAGGCCCCGATGTGGGGCCTTGTGCCCAGGAAGCAGCTCGCTAGGCAGCCTGGGGACAGTAGGCCGGTTGCAAAGCGCCCTCCAAGGCTGCAGGCCGCAGTCTGCACCCCGCACCTGAGGCTCTCCAGAGATGCCAGGGAGCACCCCAGATGCCGCCTCGCCTGGCAGCAGCTTGCTCTCAACGGGGCATGGTAGACCAGCGTTGCGGCCGTTCGCACCTTCCCAGACCTGCAGGCTCCCAGTGAGGCTCTGTCTGGGCACCTCTGGGGCGGGCAGCACACGTGGGTGGCAGCCGGGACCTGAGTATGGGAGGCACAGCTCCCGGGAGCCTTGGGCAGATGAGTGGCACACGGCGCTTCAGGTGTTGCTTCTCCCTGCAGCTTAACTCAGGTGATTCGGAAGTTTGCCAAGCAGCTGGACGAGTGGCTGAAGGTGGCTCTCCACGACCTCCCAGAAAATCTGCGAAACATCAAATTTGAATGTAAGTGCCGCGTTCTGAGGGGGCGAGGGAAGGGAGAGTAACACTGCAGCCGCACAGTCCACGTGGGCTGTTGAGGGGTTCACAGCACCTGCCCTGTACTGTTCGCCTGCAGAGCACCAGGGGCTGTGCTGCGTACTTTATATTCTCAGCCTGTGCACCCGCATAGAACATCGGTGGGGGTGGCATGCGGCTCCTTTTGGAGCAGAGGAATTCTGGCCTAGAGACTCACAAGGGGCAGAGACAGGGTTTACCCCCAGGCTCTCTGTCTGCTGCCAAAGCTTTTGCTCCTTGCCACCTCTGCCATGTAGTAAGTGCGATGCCTATTCTAAACCGAGGCTCCAGACGAAGAGAAAGCTCTCCCAAGCCACAAAGCCATGCCGCATGGAGAGAGGCCACAAATAAAACTCAGGCCTGTGCGACCTCAAAGCACTGAGATTTCCTCAGGCTCCTGCCTCCAAAATGGTTGTAGCTGGAGACAGAGAGCAGCCTGGGGCCTTCTCCTATTCTCTGCCTAACTAGAAAGCCAAATTAATATTTCTCTAGCAGGGCCCAGGGCTGAGAGTCGTCTCCCATGCCCTGGCCTCCGCTGTGCCTGAGGAAACTGGTTTATCCCCTCATGGAGTCTGCGCACATGAAGACGTGTGCGCAGCTCATTTGTCGCCATTAAGCAAAGATGAAATGATTTTAAGCAAAACAAGGTTTTAAAATATATGTTTCTCAAAGCCCCACTTGAATACAGCTTGCTATTCTTGCCCAAAATAAGTGCCAGTGAGGAAAATGAAGGCGATCAAATTACCCTGGCTCTGCGGGCCCAGGAGGCCTTTCAGACGCGCTTTGAGGCCGCCTGCGGTGCCCATCACCTATTGATAAAGCCCGCTTTATTTCACGGCTCTCAGTTCTTTTCTTTTCTCCAGCACTAAATTCCACATCACAAAGTTAAAGAAAAAGTAATTAAGGAGAAGGCTTAACGATTGATCGGCCTGGAAAATTAGAAGTTCATCTGTCCGCCCCCCCATCCCTCCTCCCCACTCCCCATTTTTCAAACCAAGCCAGCTCCCAGCACAAATTAGAATAATCCTGGGGAAGTTTCTATTTCTTGACCAGTTCAGAAATTAATGAGAAGAATGCCCCGTGCCCATTTTAATTACCCAACAAAACAAGCGGTTCAAAGTTGCTCGCTGGTCCTTCCACCTGTGCGAGCCCCACTGGAGGGTGCGGCTCCTCCCTGGGAGCAGGTGGTGCAGTGAGGCCTGCAGGTACCATGGCCTCAGGCACAGGTCTTCTCTGCTGCATGATAAGATAGGAGGTCCCTCTCCTCTGCGCCCTCCCCTTACACTGGCACAGGGGGCAGAAGCTTTTCCTGAAGGCAGTGATTGTCACGTGGGTGATCACACGCTAAGCCAGGCAGAGGACACAAAGCTGCAAGCGCAGTGCTGCCTGGACTCCACCCTAGGAGCCGCCCCATCCCCGCGCATCCCCAAGGCGCAACCAGGATTTCCTATTAGCCATACCACTGCTCAGAAGGGGCTTCTTCAAAGCTGCCATTTGATTCCCGCAATTATTTATGCGGAGAAGTGATTGAGCTTGCAATTAGCGAAATGAAAGACGAGTAAATAATTGCTTTTACTCACGGTTGATTGACGCCACCATTTCTCACACCTGCGAGTGTGGCAAGTGTGCTACTTTGAAATCTGTACCCCAAAGATCACCATGAGCCATGAGGAAATTGTTCTCGAAGACCAAAAGGGAGAACGAAAGCATCAGAGGCAGTGGGGGGTGCACAGTGGGGGTGGGGGTGGGATAGACTAGGCAAAGTAGGGGAGCTACTCTTTGAACCCAACCTTGGATTTAAGCACACTGATATTTCCAACTAACTGTCTTCCTTTTGCAGTGTCCAGAAGGTTTTCCCAAATCCTGAGACGGCAAACATCACTCAATCATCTCTGCCAGGTAGCTATCCTCTGCGCCCATTGTGTGTCTGTCATCAAAACCCAGGGGCCCCAAAGAGGGGCCGTCCACAAGAACAACTTCCTGGAGCACCGGTCCCGCGGTTCCTGGGGACACACACTCCGTTATGCGTGATTCCTACAGATAAGAAACTAAAATGCTAGCCAAGGACTACAGCTCCGACTTATACCCAAAATTCTTTCTGAGTTCAGTTGTCCCTAAACCTTTTAGATCCACACTTACTTTCCTGTTTCCCTGAAGTCGGTCGGACTGGGTCAGTGACTGCTGGCATTTGGGGTGCAGAACTCCCTGTTCTGCTGAGTTTGTTTGCACACTGCCTGGCTCCTGCCCACCGGAAGCCAGTGTCCACCCCCCACCCTGTGTGACACCAAGGACAGCAGTGCCGCCTGGGGGTGGAAGCCCCCACCCAGGGGCCACTGAGTCTAAAATCAAACATCAGAGAAACAAGACAATTCATCTATAAAATGCCATTCAAAAGCACTTAAGCCATGCTAGATACTAAATATTTACCCAACTTCATTTTACTTTTCCAGATCTGCATTACTTTTTAGTACAAAAGTGGTATATGCCTACTATAAAAAAATTAAACATGAAAATGTCCAAACTAAAAATGGAAGACCCTGCTCACTGGCCGACTTGGAACTGCCTTGCTATTAGTTCTTCCCCTCAATGGAGGGAATCTTAGTCTGGAAAGGGACCCCATGACCATGATACCCCAGAACCAATGGCCCCAGCCATCACCGGCTAACTGGTGGCCGGCCATAGGCCACACAGGCCCTCAGATGTGTGAGACTGTTTGAAATGCACATGTTAAAAACCTTTTTTTCACAGCCAGTCACCCAAATTTTGTGTAGAATCCCTTGAAGAGCTGGCAGTTCACCCAGAGCCACGTGCACCAGGCGGCGGTCAGCTGGACGGGCTGAGGTTCTCAGCAGGCTCTGTCCTCTTCACCGGCTGTCCTCTCAGAGCTGGCCCTGGTGCCACCGGCCTGGTGCTCTGTGTGTTTAGGTTCGCACTTCTCTCTGAGCCGGGCTGGGCCTGGGTGGGTGCTGGTCGCTCATGATCTAGGTGGACGGAGGGGTTTCTGGCTGCAGGGGCCTGAAGAAGGCCCCAGGCCAGGATCTGGGAACAAGGCGGGGACAGGGGGCAGCCCCTGCAGAATCCCACTGGCTGCCCCAGAGCATTTACCTGGCGATATCCTGGGACTTGGAAGAAAGATGAACCTGTCCTCTGCCGCTCTTCGCCAGCATGGGAAGTGCCAGCCTGAGGTCACATCAGGGGGCATAGATGCAGCTTTGGTGCCTCCCTCTGGGGCTCAGAATTTAGTAAGGACTTTGATGCACGTGTAGGTCAGTGCACCCACACCCACGCCCAAAACTGTGGACAAGGTGCTTGCACATGCACACACACAGCCCCCTACACTTTGCACACAGGGAGGGTGGGATTCAATTGGCAAATGCCACCTACCTTCCCACATTCCCTGGACAGCCCTCAGATACCTTCACTGAAGCCAGAGGACTGGGGTCAGTGCTGGCCTGCCTGGGCTGATATCCCAGGGAGCTTTGCTGGACATACACACACACACACACACACACACACACACACACACACACACATACACACCAGATCAGGCTAAATAAGATCCAAGACCCACCCCAAATACGCAAGCCCAAGGTCCACATGGCCAGGCCCTTCAGATACGACAAGCAGTGAGCGGGAGCCGCAGCTGTCAACCTCTGCCGTTCCTTCCACAATGTCTTCCGAGCACCCGCCAGACAGAGGCCAAGACTATCTTAGGGGTGTCTGCCCTCAGCAAAGGGAAAAAAGTAAGTGAGAAACTCATTACAAGTGAATACTATAAAGGAAACAGTAGAAATAAAGAATAACCAGGCATGTATCTATGTATCCTCTGCACTAAGCCTGAGAGAAGGCCTCTTCTCCAGGTGTGACATTTACGCTGGAGAATCAAGCAGGAAAAGAAAGATCCAGCCAGTGGACACCATGTGCGGGCACTGCAGAGAGAACAAGCTGCATAACAGTAGCCACTTTCAACAGTTTTTGTTTTATTGGCCCATGGCTGCAGTACATAATGATTACATTCTCCACAGGAAGCTGGTGTGGGCACAGAGCACCTTTTCCGTTCATTCCACGTCAGCCACTGCCTCTCGCCTCCTGCCCCTTTCCTCTGTCTTTGGTTCCCTTCCGTTTTGCAAAAGAGCTAGCTTTTACTTTGCTATCATACTGATTCATACTTTGAGTTTCTCATCTAAGAGAAGCCCTGGAATATTGATACATGGATGTCTGGTTTACTTCATCTCACACTATGGTCTCTGGCTCCCTGCACCTAAGCACTGCGCTTTTCAAACACTACCACGAGGGCTCCTCAGCAAGCAACCAGCACTGTGACATCTCCAAGTAGCCCAGGAGCTGAGCTACTTGCCTGCCCCAAATCTGTCCACTGGTCCCCAGTAATGCCAGGATGGGAGCCAGGTGGGTGTGAATCCAGAACATCCAGCCACTAATTCAGTGGTATTCCTCTTCATGAGCGGTGGAGGCAACCCCTGCACACATGCATTCTAGGCCTCTCCAACCCTGAGTCCTGGGGTTATTCAAGCAGGCTTTTCCTTGTGCTTGGGGGTCTGAATGTAACTGGGGCTCATCAGAGTTTACCTTTGCCTGGAAACTCACAAGTATTACCAGGCTTACAGCACGCTTGTACAGTTTAAATCTTCTTTCTACTTATTAAAAGATAGTTTGAAAACATGCAAGTAGAAGAAATGTCCCAGACATGGTTTCCTTTGCTTTTATCAGTTTTGTTCCCAACTTGGTGATGTTGTCCCAACTATTGCTCCAAATTGTAAATTTAGGTTGACTAACAAGGATTTGCTGCGGAAGTCACAGCTTTAAATGATCCCGGCATACACAGGCACATGCACACACTCACACACGCTCATACTCACACACACAGGCTACTGACACGCATAGTTTCCTTTCTGCTCTGTATCAGTAATTCCTATTTGTTCTAATCATCCTAATTATATAAAAAGCAAAAACAGAAAACTAGGGCCTAAAATGCTTTGAAATATTTACATGAAAAAGAGAGCTTCCTCCTGCTGCTCCACAGGCCAAGGCCAGAAAGGCTGCACACAGCAGAGTGCGACCCAGCCCGGGCCACCTTCAGATTCCTGCAGAGGAGATGGGAGTAGGGAGAGCAGCAGCAAGGGGCAGGGTCGGGTTCTTCTGGGTTATGGGGTCGTCTGCTGCTCTCCTAAAACTGTTTCCCTAAATCTCAGAGCAGTTTGCACAGTGCCAGAAGCAGATCTGTTACAAAGGCAGAAAGGAAGCAGGGAGGGGTGACCTAACAACTCTCGGGAGCTAATGTATTGAATGGCTTGGGTCGCAGGCATCTCGGACAGTGATCCACAGTGCAGACATCACGTTCCAGATGCTGGAGGACTGGCGGAACGTGGACCTGAACAGCATCACCAAGCAGACCCTGTACACCATGGAGGACTCCCGCGAGGAACACCGCAAGCTCATCACCCAGCGTAAGGGCCGGCGCTGCTGTCCCGCCAGCTTTGTTCTCAAAAGAGAGAAAAGTGGCTCAGCAAACGTGCGGGTGCCTTTCTCACCCTGTCCTGCTTCCTGGGTCTTGTCCCTCGTAAATGAGTGGGTCCAGATGGGAGGGAAGGTTGCCCAGAGACACATGTGACAGCAGGGCTGGACCCCAAGGGCCAGGCAGGCCTCTGCATGGGTGACAAGAAGAACGGGAACTAAGTGTAGCTCGTTGCCAATCTGGGTGAACAGGTGTGATTTGACAACTCTGAGGAATGTTTAAATTTTAAAAAATTATTATAGTAAAAGACACATCTTCACTGATCCCCTTCAAAATAATCCCTTCCCTCTGAACTCACACACACCATTGCTCTTGCAGCTTTCTGGAGCAGTTCTAGAAATCTTTCCTGAGTACCTTCAGTTGCACTGTCATGGCTGCCTTGATGTCTTCAATGGATTCAAAGTATTTCCCTTTCCTGGTCTTTTTTACTTTGGGGGAGAGCCTGAAATTGCCCAGTGCCAGATCCGTTGGATAGGGCCGGTGAGGACAGCCCGATATTTTATGAGGCTGCCTTTCCCTTGGATGGCGCTGGGCAGCAGCATTCACCGTATTTCTGGTTGCTCTTCATAAAGACACGCACAAACGTGGACTCAGAACTGCTTCAGAAAGCGGCAAGGGCGAGGAGGCGGGTGTGTTCCTAGCAAGGAGGGTTCACGGCAGTGTGTCTTCACTGTAATGAATATTTGTAATTTAAACATTCACTGTGGTTTTCACTCAGCCCTTGTACGTCATCCTGGAGTCTGTAGTGTTTCAGGGTCACGTGAGCTGCCCCCACCTGCAGAGAAGCTTGCTGCTCTAGGAGTGTGCAGGGGGGCGTGTGTGGCAATTGACCTCTGTAAGCTCTGTTACTGGTTCCTGTCTGTGTGGACAGACATTTCCACCCCAAAGCTGGGGGTGTGTTCTCAGACCCTGCCCTGACCAGGCAGGGGCTGCTCCAGGGAAGAACGGCAGGAGCAGACAGAGAATGCCACGGCTATGAGCATAGCTCTGCCCTCTTGGGCCCCAGCCCAGCCTGCTGCCCGAGGCACCCATGGGCCACAGGCCGCCTCCTTATCCCGGGAGAACTGGAGCAGAGGCTGAGTGTCCTAGCCAGGCGCCTGGTGAGGCCAGGGTGCTGCCTCATCTGCACCTTCTCTGGGGGCCTGACCGTGGTGGGAGCTGCAGAGGGGCAGCCACCGTGGGGTGGCCCCCAGGTCCAGACTTGACTTCCGCACCCCTGCTGGAGGGAAGTCATTCTGAGGGTGCCTGTGACAGGTCCACCATGTTCCTGGTGGAGGGCAGGGGCTCGGCGCACGCTCTCTCTTGAGCTGCTTTCCGGGCTACCTGGGTTGGCTTGGTTCTGACTGCCTCCTCCACAGCTGTCCCCAGCCCACTTTGCCCCTGTGAAGAATTTTAGGAAAAATCATCCAGAAAATAATGCTATTTATCAGCCACCTGTTCTGTGCTGGGTCCTGTGTCAAACCCATCAGAGCAGAAGACTTGGCCTAGGGAGTTGGTGAGCCTCACCAGGCAGGATCACACAGCTGCTAAGTGGCCAGGGGACCCTGGAACCAGGTCTGGCCTCAGACCAGCCCCAAGGCCTCACACTGCTCCAGTCAGGAATGAAGAGAGGGGAACAAAGATCTGGAAGCGGTCCCAAATCTGCCCAAGAGCTCTCAACCGAGTACCTTGGTTTGCTTTTCCTTAGCCCCACCCAGAATGTCATCCTGATGACACTTGGGGGCCCGCTGATCACCAAGTCCCCAGGTGCCAGGTACAGAGCAGGTGTCCACCATGTCCCTGCGGACTGGAGTTCCAGCCATGTCAGCCATTGGCAGCTCGAGGGTTGGTCCTCTTTCTCCTCACACCCTTCAAGGGTGAGGAAGATGGGAAGTAGACTCCGGGGAAAGTACAACCCAGAGAGCTCACCAAGGGCCCAGATTCTGCGCCTGAGGCGGCCACTCTGGAGGACACACCTGCCCTCTCTCCAAGGAGAGCCTCCAAGGACAGCCTTCTAGGATCAGGCAGAACGATGCTCTGGAAGCTGAGATTTGTCCCCTCCCTGGGCAAGGCAGGGACACGTTCTGGTCTAGTCACCCTGCTGATGCCTGCTGAACACCTATCCTGCGCAGGGAACAGTGAGTGCCCCGTCCGCGTGGAGCTGGAGTCAGTGACAAGTCGGAAGATGACAAATAACAGGGCGGGTTGGCCCAGAGGACAGAACGGGAGACTGAGGAGGGCACCGCACCTGAAGGCACATGCCCCACACCTCCCATGGGCAGCTGGGAGTCCTGGGACTGTGCAGCAGGGCTGGGCAACTGGGTGCCACTCACTTGCTTCCTGCGACAGCAGACACACTGGCCAGCTCCTTTGTTTTTTTTCTTGAGATAAATAAAAGTTTATTGTTTTCTTTTTTTAAACTTTTATCAGTACATGTTTGCAGTACATAATGATTACACTCACTGTAGGGGATTGGTGCATGTACGTATCACATTTTATTTTATTTTATTTTATTTTTTTTCCGGGACCGGGGATCGAACTCAGGGCCTTAGTGCTTAGCGGCAAGCACTTACCCCACTGAGCTGTACCTCCAGCCCACGTATCACATTTTAAATCCCTTCTTCCTCCCTCCCTCTACCCTTCCTTTGTTTTTCCAGCATTAGATTCACTTATTTACCCTATAAGACTTTATACAGTTAATTATCACATATACAGATTGAAAACCAGACTAATAGGCCAAAGAGCATATAAAACATGTAAGATGATTGTACTAAGTCAAGATACACTTTTAGCTGCATTGTCTTTTTTATCACATAAGAGAAACCATACAATATTTGAGCTCATTCTGTTTTTCTGATGTGGGAATTCACTACTATGACCTTCCATCTTAGGACTGACTGCTTTCCTTGCATCCCACAGGTTCAGGTGTGTCATACTGGCGTTATCATTTGATTGTGGAACCTGTCCACTTTCTTCTTTAATTTCATCTGTGACCCATTGCTTACTTAAGAAAGTATTATTTACTTTCCATGTATTTGCATAGTTTATGTGGTGTCTTCTGCCATTGATTTCTTGTTTCACTGCACTATGATCTGGTAATATGCATGGGATAATTTTGATTTTTTTGCATTTACTTAATTAAGTGTACTGTTGGCTAATATACAGTCTATTTTAGAGAAAGTTCCATGGGCCTCTGAGAAGAATGTGTACTCATTGTTGGATGAAATGCTCTGTAGAAATCTATTAAGTCCATTTGCTTGAAGATTTGTCTTAACTCTGATATTTCTTTGCTGATTTTTTGACTAGCTGGTCTGTCCACTTGTGACAGCGGGGTATTGAGGTTCTCCATTACAGTGGTACCTCAGTTCACAAACTTAATTCTTCCCACTACTCTCGTCACAAACTGAGTTGGATGAGAGCCAAATCAAATGTCTCCATAAGGTTAACATTGAACATGACCACTGAATTTGATTTGGTTCTCGTCCAGTTTGGTTTGCTACCAGAATGACGGAAAGAATTGCATTTATCTGATTTTTCACATCCATTGGTTTTTGTTCTCTGAAGTTGAGTTCCACAGTATTTGGTGCACATATGTTTATAACTGTTAACTCTTCCTATTGGATTTTTCCCTTAACCAATGTGTAGTGACCTTCTTTGTTTATTCTGATCTATCTCAGCTTGAAGTCCACTTTATCTGAAACTAGGAAAGTTACTTCTACTCTTTTCTGGGTTGTGGTTGCATGGAATATTATTTTCCATCCCTAAATTTTTAATCTGTATCTTTATCACTTAAATGTTTCTCTTGTATGCTACACATTATGGGTTTTCTTTTTGGTCCATTCTCCCAATCTGTGTCTTTTGACTGGGGAATTTGGACCATTCACTTTGAGAGCTATTACCGAGAGTCATTAACTTATTCCTGTGATTGCGACATTTTCCTGCTGCTGTCTTTCCCCCTTTGCTCAGCTGCCTGTCCCGCCAGGTGTGTTCATCCTGTTTGACTCACTGACACTGCTGGCTTCATTGTTTGTTTCTAGGACATCCTTAAGGATTTTTTGTAGTGCTTGTTTTGTAGTCAAAAATGTCCTGAGGTGTTTCTTGTCATGTAAATGTCTTACTTCTCCATGAATTTTAAAGGAATGATTTTCAGGATACCTAAGTCAGGGTTGAAGTTGTTACCTTTTAGGGCTTGAACTCTTCACTCCAGCCCCTCCCACCATCGGCCAGGTCCTGCTGGGGTGGTCACTGCACATCTGCCACACTAGTGCTGGCCAGGGGTACTCAGATGGCCCAGCACAGACAGCACAGACCCTGGTTCTGGGAATCACAGCTCGGCGTTCTCATGGAGGCAGTCAGAACTGCGGGGAGGACCCCATGGGGGCAGCACGAGGCTGATGTGCACCACAGAGCTGGATTCGGACCTGCTCCCAGGCACCGTGGCCTCAGGGATGACACAGAGGGCCACGTTTAGTGCTGCTGCACTGAAGTAGTTAGGAGCCTGGCATTTGAGACAGGCTGCGTCTGAGTCTTACCTCTGCTCTTCATTAGCTTTAAAACCTTTGGGAAGTTACCTACCTTCAGGAGCCTCTGATTCCACCTTCGTAAGCTGTGGATAATAAGAGCACTCGCCACCTTGGCTGTCCATGCATTCACTCAACAAACATGTGAGCCTCTGCTCTGCCACCAGGCAAACCAATACCTTTGTGCTGTGACCCCCACAGCCAAGGGGCTGGCTGTTCCAAGGCTGGGCCAGTGCATACATGGAGGGCATTGAGAAGAAGGCTTGGCACACGCCAGTTGCTCAGTCATGCTAGCTATGAGTCCCCACTACACCACTGTCACTGCCACCATCGTTTACTAAAGCACAAGAGGCCAGGTGCAGAGATAGCTGTGGGATGGGAGAAAGAACACCAGAGACCTGGGCTCCAGACCCTGCCCAGGCACTGATTTGTTCTCTTTGATTTGTCTAATCTCATGCCAACATAGCTCTCTTCATCTACAAAATAAGAAAGGTCAACTAAATAGACTTTAAAAGCACATTCCTAGCTAGATATGGTGCTACACACCTGTACTCCCTGCACTCTAGGAGGCTGAGGCAGGAGGATTGAAAGTTTGAGCCCAGCCTGGACAACTGAGCAACTCAGTTAGACCGTGTCACAAAATAAGAAAATACCAAAAAGGCTGGGAATTGTAGCTCAGTGTGAAGCCCCTGGGTTCACTCCCCAACACCAGGGGAAAAATCTCCATTCCCTCACTAGCTATTGGGACCTTCGGGCCCAGTGCTGATCTGCCACAAGTTCAGCTACTAAGTAAAATGGAGCGGCTTGGCCAGGCCTGTGCACCAGGGCAGCAGGCACCACTCGGACCCATGAAGACAAGAGACTGTGTGGAGTTTGAACTGAGATTCATTGCGATCCACACATGAAAACAATGAAGAAAGACGTTGCCAATGGCACATGGCCACGGAGCTCCCTGACCACACAGAACCTCCACGCTCAGTGACAGGGTGGGGCCTGGGGCAGGGCCTGCAGTGGCTGCATCGATGGCTTCAGTCCCTAAGCAGGTGTTTGTTCAGCACCGACTGCACGCACAGCCCTGAGTGGCTGGTTAAGCTACTCACCTGATAGTTGTAGCCCAGAGCCCTTAAGCCATCAGAGAGGGAGATGGCAGTGATGCCTCTGCCTGTTGATCCAAGCAAGTACCTGCTGGATAATAGCTGGCTCATGGCCAGCACAGCAGGCAGCAAAAGTGCCAAATGAAGGCCTGGCCTCGAGTCACCCCCACCTGTCATCATGGTCGCAAACAGGCTGAGAGGGGCTCGTGCTGGGAGAGGACAGGGTGAAGCGATGGGCTTGTTGTCAAGGGGCACGGGGAGGGTTTAGAGAAAGGACTAGGGCTCTAAAGAAGGAGGGCTTCTTGGGGAACCAGAGATAACCTCGCAGTTCCCAGCCATGGAGCCCAAGGCTGCAAGGGTAAGGCACAACTTCGACTTTAAAAATCCTTGACTGTTCTGCAAGATCTTGAGGTTTTATTTGTCCAGAGTTTTGCCTGTCCTTCAAGACACACCTCTGTCTGCACACAGCCTCAGCCAGGCATGCGGGTCTCCTTTGTTTGACAGTGTACCAGGAGTTCGACCATCTCCTGGAGGAGCAGTCGCCCATCGAGTCCTACATCGAGTGGCTGGACACCATGGTGGACCGCTGCGTCGTGAAGGTCAGTGAGCCGGGGTCCGGGGTGGTGGGCAGGACTCTCAGTCTCCCTGGAGTCACCCACTCGGTGGCTCTTACCTATTCGGTACATGACTTCTTGGCATATGATTTGGTCCATGTCTGTCTGACATACACAGTGCTGACATTCCTTGTGTGTAATTGGTGCGGGTTTGGAACACATCCTAATTATTTCCTTGTCCCCTCTGCTCCTCCCCTTCTCCCTCTACCTCTTGACTCTCCTACCAGGTGCACAAGATCTCAGTACTTGCTATTACCTACCTTCCACTTTGCTCTTTGTACTTGGGGTTTCTCGTGTAGGAGGAGCTGTGTGATACTGAAGCTCGTGGGTCTGATGGATCTCACTTAACGTGGTGGTCTCATGTAGATACCGCGAGTTTTGATCCATTCGTCTGCTGCTGGGTTTTCATGGCTCAGCTGTTACTAGTGTTGCTGCTCAAACCACGTTAAAGTGCAGCCTTGCTGCGAGGGGCAGGAAGTCAGAGAGCCTGCTTCCATCGTGTTGAACTCGGGACTCCTAAGCCTTCTGTTTCCAAGAGACAGTAATGGGCACCACAGTTGCCCACTGTTGCAGCCACTCACTCTCTCGTAGGTGGCTGCCAAGAGACAAGGGTCGCTGAAGAAGGTGGCCCAGCAGTTCCTGCTGATGTGGTCCTGCTTCGGCACCAGGGTGATCCGGGACATGACCTTGCATAGCGCCCCCAGCTTTGGTAAGGCCGCCCCAGCCCTCCCTGCACCAGCCCACAAACTCTTCCTTTGGGTCCTGGGAGCGGAAGTGAGGCTGTTAGCACTTGTCCAAGACGGTGTGTGTGTGTGTGTGTGTGTGTGTGTGTGTGTGTTCTCCACAAGCGCATGGGCGGTTCCCACACCCAGAGCCTCCCCTGCACGCGGAGGAGTAAATAGCCGAAACGTGTGCCCCTCGGACCAGCCATCCGAGTGACGGCGTCCCATCCCCGGGAACTCCCCCAGACACGTGTGTGAGGATGCCTTGAGTGTCAGCATCGGCATGTGGCCTTTTCTTCATTTTTCCAATGATTGACGTTTGAATTTTTATTGCCATTTCTTAGCAGTTTTCCTTATTTATTTATTTGGAGATAGGGTCTCATTATGCAGCCCAAGCTGGCTTCTAATTCTCATCAACCCTCTTGCCTTAGCCTCCCGATTGCTGGAATTACATGCTTGCGCCACCACACCCAGCTGCTATTTCTTTAAAAATGCAGTCTAGTCTAATCCTTAGAAAAGATCTTTTGAATCCATTTTCTCTTTTGTCCTCCTTGGATTTTCATCACTTCCAGGAGCAGCCCTGCCCCCCAGTCCTCATCCAGGCTTCCTGGAATAGCAAGGCCACCACCTCTGCCCAGAGTTCCTAGCTCTGCAGAACCCTAACCCCACTGTAGGAGATAGGTTACTATTTTTCAAGGATCCAACCATGAATTGAAGCCAGGCACAGTGGCCTGTCATCCCAGCACTCAGGAGGCTGAGGCAGGAGGATCTCGGGAAATCGGAGGCCAACCTGGGCTACATAGTGAATTCAAGACCAGCCTGGACTACATATCGAGACCCTGTCTCAGGAATCCAAACCAAAAATGAACCAAATATGCAAGAAGCCCAAGTCATCCAGAGTAGAGGGAGACGGGGACTTAAGGGCATTATCTGCACACTCAAAACCCAAAACACGTTGGCTTCCATCTCCAAGCATTTTGGCAAAGGGCTGCGGGTGAGTTTTCTGGGTAATTGCTTCAGTTCCCTTTTGCTTTCCAAGGAGAGCCGTGGTTTCGTTTCTCATTATGTCCAATTAAGCCAATCAGCACTGGTTCTGCCCTGAGGTGAACGTGAGTGACGTGCCTGCCTTGCTTTCTGTGGTTTGTCACCCGTCGCCAGTTGTCCTGGGCAGCCACGTGACCCTGTGGCGAAACACAGACGCGCTCCTTTCCCTAAACAGCCGTCTGTGAAAGCCCTGTTTGCCCACTCTGGGAAGCGTTTTGTTGCGCATTTCTTTCATCCTGGGGCTGAAAGTTCTCTGAAGCCTCCTGTCCCTCTGCTGCAGATGGAAACTCTTTCGGGGTTGGGCATGGAAATACTCGCTGCCAGCGACCTGGGCAGTGCCAGTGTTGACGATGTCCGGGTCTTCAGGTCAGCGATAGCACGTTACCCCAGCTCTGGAAAACTCATTTGCATGTAACTGCAATCATGAAGGGAGCAGTTGAAAAAGATGTGCGAGGTTTTCCCTTTACTGTCAAGTCAAAGACTGAGCATCCCATACAAACACACACGCACAAGTCTGCAGAGGGAGCGCCCCTCCTTGTTTTTTCTGGGCTCTTCGGCTTGCTGGTTTATAAACTGGCTAAGCCTCCGGGGGAAGGAGAAGGCAGCTCCCTCTGCAGCAGGACTCTCTGCCACGCATTTGTTTTGAACCAGCAGAACAAGTGGGTATAATGAATGGATTGAGTTTGTTTCTGAGAAGTATTGTTCTTGAAATATGTTTATTTTAGAATAGGTTGTTGGAAGCTTAGGCAAATGGGGGAAAAAAATCACAAATCCTTTGGAAAAGGGTAGGAAGAGAGAGAGAGAGAGATTAACCTGATTTCACTTTTACAGTATTTTTCAACCTTGAATGGGCTGAAATAATACCTGTCTCCAAGTCCGTTTAGCAAACCATCTGAAATAGCCCAGCTCATGGGACGCATTGTCGAGTTGTGCAGCTCAGGGTGAGGAGCAAGTTGAAAGGATTTGCGGCGGACAAAAGCCCACCTCCCCCTTGGGGCCTGTCTGTGTCAAAGCCCCGGTTGGTGGCTGTGTTTGGGTCATGCCTTCCCTGTATGAAAACAGCTAATTAGGAAAAAAGAGCCCTGTCCCCGGCCCTCCCCCAGCCGAGGCCAGCTCTGTGTCTCTGCACCCCCACCCAGCCATGCTGGGAACGTCCCTGCGCAGCCTCTGACCATGAGAGTGATCGTGCGGGACGCCATGGGAGCACAGGCGGGGGTCTCGGCACCTCTCCCCGGAACAGCCCCCTTCAAAGGTGCTGGACTCCTTTCTTCCCCTCGTTCCCTTTCCCTGAAGGGCCATGTTGGGAGCTGGAGCAGCCACACTTTCTTTGCTGGAAGCAGTGGTTTCGAGCAAAATCTTGGGCAAAGGTAGCAGGCAGTGAACTTTTAGTCCTGGAGGAGCTGAGCAGATTAAGGCTTCTGGCTCAGAACCCATGCCATATTTTCAGTTGACTGATCTGAGTTCTGTTCCCAGGATGCCTGGGTGCCCTGGCAGTGTTGGAATCTCCACCATTGCCTTCTGGGTTTTCACTGCTACAAACCTCTGGAAGGTCACAATCACTCCAGGAGCTATCTGAGCCTAAAACAATTCACCAAGCGGCCCCACTTTGAAGGCTGAGGGGGTGGGATTGTACAGTGCTTCCCTGGCTCATTGATTGATGGATGGATGGATGGATTGCAATGCTGGGGAGGGAACCCAGGGCCTTGCACATGCCAGGGAAGCATTCTAGTACTGACCCACATCCCCAGTCCTTTTTAGCATTAGATACTGTTCAGCTTTCAAATATGACTTCTGAAAAAATTCTTAGCAAATTATGAATAAATGATTTATTTAATATTAAAGAGGATCCCCAAATCTGTAACAAATACTATACTAAGTGGTGAAATTTTGTAAGCTCTTTTGCTTAACTCTTAGAAGACAATACACACTACAGATCCCAGCCAATGCAATAAGAAAAGGGAAAGAAATGCCAGAGTTGGGAGGAAAATACAAAATTATCTTTCTTTATAGATGTTATAATTGTTGGCAAAACAGAATCTATAAACTAATGAACCGATAGGAACTCAGCCAGGTTACTAAATTCAGTTGTAATAAAATTGTTGGTGTTTTTAGCACAAGCTGGAAAACAAATATACCTGAAACTAAAAAGTACCTAGAAATAATTCAACAAAAATTTTAAGATCTTCAAAAAGAAGTTTTAAAAGTTACTGAAGTACACCATGCCTGTATTTAGAAAGACTCAAGCTCAGAAAGATGTTAATTATCTTCAATTTAGCATATCAATTCAAAGTAATTCCAGCCCAAATCTTAATATTTTTTCTTTGAGTTTTTTTAACACTTTGATCTGAAAATTCCCATGGAAGAGCAAGGTGTGGGAGGAGGAGGTACAGAGACTTGCTCAGCTGACCCCCAGAGGTTTCTGCAGTGAGGCGGCGTGGGGACACAGAGCGCTGTGTACATGGCAAGTGGCAGAACGGAGGGGCCCAAGGCAGAGCAACTGCCTCGTGTCTCCACCTCGGCAGCTCCTCGGTCCCGTTTGTCGAGGAGGGTGGTAGAGATGATCTATGGGAGACCAGGGGCGGGGGTGGAGGGCATGAGAATCAGCTGGAAACGTCCCAAGAAGAAAATAAAATTAGGGCCTTTCCCTATAACTTTTGAAAGGAAACATCTAAATAAAAACCAGTAACAACAAATTTTAAACTTTTGGGAAAGAATTATGAAATGCTACCTTTATGATCTTGGAAGAGGAAATTATTTCTTTTGAAGGGTACCAAGGAAAGGCAAAGAAAAAAGAAAAATATGGCCAAATTGGCAACGTTTGGATTTTAAACTTCTGTTTACACCTTAAACAAAGTTAAAACATAAAAGTGACCAAAAGGGAGAAGGTACTTTGCAATGCATATAACTATTAACCAATTAAAGTCCAGACTGTATAATAAACCTCTCTAAATAGATTTTTCAAAGACAAATAAATACCTCAGTAGAAAAAGGAGCAAAGACTATGAACAGGCAGCTCACTAAAGAGGAAGTTCAACCTGGCGTGGTGGCGCACACCTGTAATCCCAGCACTTGCGAGCCTGAAGCAGGAGGGTCACCACAAGTTTGAGGCCGGCCTGGGCTCCATAGTGAGTTCAAGACCAACTTGAACCACACAGCAAAACCCTGTCTTAAAAAAGAGGAAGTTCAAGTGGACAGCGGTCATACAGAAAGATTTGAGCCTTGGTAATAACGAGGGCCGTGCAGGTCTCAGTGACAACATCTCACACCGTCAGGCTGAAAATTACTACATTTCCCACAGTGCCAGAAAAGCCATTGTCATTTTGCTCAGCAGTTGGTACTGTCTCATAAGATGAAAGATGCAGATGCTCTTGGGCCCTGTCAATTCCACTTCCAAGAAAACGGGTATGAAAAAAATTCATTGCAACCAATTTCCATTAGTGAAAAACTGCCAAAGACCAAGCTTGCCCAGGCAGGAGAATCCAGAGATCACGGCCCATTCGAACAGGGCTCATTCAACAAGGGCCACATGTGTCCACGCGGATGGACCTCAAAACACAGAGCTTGTTACAAGCAAGCGGCAGAATTCTGTCTCAGGTGTTACAGCTTTACATCAAGTCTGCACACAGAGAATCCTGTGACACTTGTGGATCCATGAGCATGTGTGGTGAGCATGTGAAATGCGTGTGAGCACTGAATAACATGGGCTGCCCAGGACAGACGAGGAGGCAGAGAAGTGTGACAAAGGAAGGGAACATGGGGTTTTATCTTTTCTTCAATTTAAAAAGGCTGGTTTAAATGTAGTACAATGTTAAGATACTAGAAAGCTAGGTGGTAAGTACACTAAGGTTCAGTGAAAAAATTCTCTACTTTCTTATATGCTTGAAATTTTTCATAGGAAAAAAGAAAGTTTTAGGTTTTATGAAATGCTGGGTTGCCAGAGAACAGTACAAGTATTCTTCTCTCTCCTAACAGCGTTTATCCTGATAGGCTTCGATGTCCCCAAGCTCTCTGACTGTGGGGAAAGCTGCCCAGCCTGCTGGGCCTCATTTCCCTGGGTGCTCCTGAAGGTGACAGACAACCCCTGCGTCACAGCATGGTTGGAACGCTCCACCAGCCTAGCACGGGGCATACGACCAAGGGGGCAACGCTTGCTCATTTGTTCATTCATTTAACAAAGATTCGCTGTGCCTCTACTCTGTGCCCAGCACAGTTCTGGATGCTTGATCCGTAACAGCAGACAAGACAGAAAACAATCTCTGCGGCCGGTGTGGTGGAACACATCTGTAATTCCAGCTCTTGGAAGGCTCAGGCAGGGGGATCACAAGTTTGAGCCCAGCCTGGGCAACTTAGAGACTTAGTGAGACCCTATCTCAAAAAGCAAAATAAAATGAAAAATGAATAGGGGCTGGGGAAGTAGCTCAGTGTGAACACCCTGCATCAGTCTTCCTGTGCCGCCCTTTTTGTTTTCCGGCTCTCCTCCTCGTCACACCAGTCCTGTGGCCATGACACCCTGGTGTGGACGGCTTCTTGCTCAGTAATCTTAATGATGGGTTCCTGCTTACTAAGGATGCTGTAGCCTTTGTGAAGCTGGGACTAAGCTTTACGCATCCCGTGTACTCAGAATGCGCGACATGATAGTAGGCAAAGGGCGGGAGGGCTCACTCCGCATGTTGGAAGTGCAGTTGAAGTTTAAGAGACTGCTCAGGTAATGGATCAGAACCCTGCACGAAAGTGTGCAGAGCCCAAAATAACGACTTCTCAGAAGTCCGGCTCTGATGGTTTCCAACAGCATGATCTTAAACATGTTCCTTTCCCTCGTTAAATCTTTGTTTCCTTATCTATAAAACCAGGGGCCTGACAGATGATTTGCAAAGCGTCTGCTTGCATTAAAACTACCAGCCGAACTCCATTTTTCTCACCCGGCCTGGGTGTCTCATTCTCATTCATTATTCCATGGTCGTTTCTTTCTGTCCGTGTTGACCTAGATCAACATTGCAGCAAAAGAATTTCTTCACTGGGGCGCCTTTTCTTCTTAAGCATTTGGTGCCCATCCTTGGGCATACTTTATGAAGAAAACTGTCATCGGATGGTTCTTAAAATAGTCACAGTAGCTACCACTGATGAAAGCTCGGGCAGGTAGTTTTCCTTCTGGTATTCTCCTTTTAAAGAGCTGTACTGCGCAACAGTTGAAAAGCAACTCCAGGAGCAGTCTCGGGTTCGAGCCCTGGTTCTACCACTTGCTGACTTTGGACGCTGATTTTACCTCTCTAAGCCTTGATGCCCCTCTTGTAAGAGAAGAATATTACTCACCTCCTGTGGGTGAGATGAGAATGACTGATATAATAAGTCTACAGTGACTGACACCGTGGTCACCAGGAACAGAGTCTCAGAACTACCTGATTTTCCTTTGAACGTTCAGAAAGGTTAGGGAGGTGAGGGATGGGGCCATAAAAAGAAGTCCGATGTGTTTGGTACGTGTCCCAACTACAAACACATACAAATACAAATTAAAACATAATTAGGGAAGATAACCTGAAAAATTGGAATAGAAATGCCCTCCACCAAGGATGGTCGAAGAGATTAATGAAAGGGTATAAAACTCAGACCACAGACCTGGGCACACAGGCAAACCTCTCCCGATGACTGCTCGCATTGCCTTCTATGAAATAGCTACCCTACACTGGAAATGGAGAGCATGCTTAAATGAGCCAGCTCATTTCAATCCAGTACCTTTCCTGAGAACTCGGTGCAGCATTTGGGGAAATAACTTGGTTACTGCAAATTTAAAATTTCAGTTTTGCTACCAGAATTTTGTCAGGCACAGTGGTAGATATCAGTGAACTAAAGACAGCGTCCCTCCCACAGACACTGTTGTAGGCCAGCTGGGGACATTTCTTAGGCCTGTGGAAGAGGGACTTCGGTGGCACTGAGCAGAGTGAAGGGGCAAAGGGGGTGGGCAGAGCTCAGCAGCCAAGGAGAGATAGTGCAGTGGGTGCCCTGTACCACGTCACCATTGGAGTGGAGGAGGGAATTGCTGGAATGGCTGGGAACACAACACAGGGCCAGGAGATGGGCGGGGTGGGGAGAGGAGACTCCTGACCACGTCTTGGCGGGCGTGGAAGCGCGTGCAAGAGGAGCAGCCTGCTGCCAGGGCTGACTTCCCTGCTCAATCTTCTCTTGACAGGGTCTTTCCACCTCATCCACTTGATGTTCGACGACTACGTGCTGTACCTGCTGGAATCACTGCACTGTCAGGAGCGGGCCAACGAGCTCATGCGAGCCATGAAGGGCGAGGGCAGCAGTGGTGAGCAGGCCTTGGGGGTGACTGCTGCGGCTGGGCTTGTAGCCGGCTATGGGGAGCAGGCTGGGCCAGGAAGCTGGAAGGCTTTCTCCTCTTTGGCGTGGGTGTGTCCGTTTCTGGGACTTGCCTCAAATGCCACAGTAGTGGGAAACCACAAAGGCTGCAAGCAGGGGAGCGGCTGACACAACACAGATGACAAAATAGCTTTCACTCTTCCGAGTCCCTTAAAGACAACCTGCCTCCACACTGGACTCTAAGAACTCACCTTGTCTCTCTCCGCAGAGGTCCAAGAAGAGATCATCTTGACAGAGGCAGCCCCACCAACCCCTTCACCAGTGCCATCATTTTCTCCCGCAAAATCTGCCACCTCTGTGGAGGTGCCACCTCCCTCGTCCCCTGTCAGCAACCCGTCCCCCGAGTACACTGGCCTCAGCACTACAGGTAATGACAGCTCCCCTAAGGTTTTAGGGTGGGGAGGATGCTGAACCAAGAGCTTTCTGGGAAAATACTCTTCCTCATCAGGCGGGGCCCAACCATGGCATCCTCCCGGGGTTTGCAGGTGGTGGTTTACCCGGCGATACATCGTCCATGGGCTGTTTTCACATTGGCAGATTGTGCATGTGGTAAAAAGCTCCACTCCAAAAACTATGCCAGTGAAATGATAAAAATGATGTAGAAGATAATGTAACACACAGCCATTCTTGAAGAGAGGGAGGGCGGTTTGTCTGAACCAAAACCTGAGTGATAGCTTTGGAAAGGGGGCAGATAGAAAGCCATCTATGAGGCACAGCCACAGGACGTGAGCGAGATCAGGGCCATAAACAGAGCTGGTCAGGAGCCAGGCAAGGGGCGCCCTGCACGTGGCCATGATGGGGGTGGTGCTCCCAGGAACCCACACCGCGGAGAGGTGCACAGCGTTCTTGGGAGAGTAATTCATACCCAAGACCCCCCCGAGCCTGGGTGCATACACAAAAGAACTGAAAGCAGAGACCTCAAGAGATCCCTGTGTATCAGTGTTCCTAGCAGTGTTGTTTACAGTAGCCAAAAGGTCGGACGGACACAAGTGTCCACTGATGGGCCGATGGCCAAACAGAACGTGGCCTGTATGCACTGTGGGACACTCGTCAGACCCCAAAATAAACAGCATTCCCACACATGCTTCAACGTGGGTGAACCTGGGAGTGAAATAAACCAAACACAGGACAGATATTCCAGGACTCGACTTGCACGAGGACCCCAGAGGAGTCAAATGCACGGAGGCAGAGTGGAACGGTGGCTGCCAGGGGCAGTAGGGCCGGAGTTTCAGGTTGGAAATGTGAGGAGCTCTGGGGACAGAGAGCGGGATGGCTGCAAACAGCAACTGTGCTTAGTGCCCCTGAGGCATCTGCTCAAGGTGATGGGAGTTTACGTGGTGGGTATTTTACCACCAACACATGGGTGGAAGCCCAGCCCCATTGAAGAACAGCTGCACACAAAGGAAAAGGAGGATTTATACCCGAAGGAATACAGTCAGCATGCAGGACAGACAGCCTGAGAAGACCTGTTAGGACAAGAACTGAAAGAAGGGCTGGGGATGTAGCTCAGCGGCACAGAGCCTGCCTGGCAAGCGCAAGGTCCTGAGTTTGATTCCTGTTACCAAAAAAAAAAAAAAAAAGAAAGAAACATACTGAAAGAGGAGACCATCCCTACAAGTCAACTACCAGTTTCAAAAAGAAATACATAATTGTTGAAATAAAACTTTCAACAGGTGGTTTGGGCAGAAAACTAGATCCCACCGAAACAAAATTAGTGAGTAGAGAGACTGAGCTGAGGAATTCTCCAGTAATTTGACGTAGAGACAAAAAATGTTAAGTACAAAAGAGCTGATACATCCAGAAACCCTGGTATTTATTGAAGAAATATTCAATAAGTGCTCCAGAGAAAGAATAGACAGTGGAGAAGTGATGGTGGCAGTTTCGGAGAGTGGGAAAAGACAAGACTTGCCCAACTGAAAGCTTCCGGTGAGTTCTGTGCTGGATAACGGTGGTGGCTCCTCGCTTCTCCACTCCGTGAAGGAAATCAGAGAAAAGCCTTCAGAACTCCCCAGAAGAAAATGCAGATAATCTCCAAAGAGAGAAAACAGGGAGACTGATGTCACACTTCTCATCAGCAGCATTAGATTCGATTTCTGGAACAGTATTTTTAAAGTGAAAAAAAAAAACAACCTGCATTTAAACCTTGAATGGTGGATCCTATTCATGTAGACATATATGTGATTATGTGTATATGCATATATATATCTGTGCATGGAGAGTTTTCCCTTTAGGAATTTTAATATGCCAAGATCTAGCTGGGTGCTATGGGAAATAATTCCAATTAATATGCTGAGGCTTTGCTAGCAACAAGCCGGCAAGGTGTGAACTCATTCTGTGGGTTCCACAGGAAGGAGAGAGGCTTTCAGTGTGGAGGTATCAGAAGAGACCTTAGAAGGACGCCATCTTTGTGGCGTGAAGGGTTTGGTAATTCTTTTTTGTCCAAACCTGCTCTATTTTCTTCCCATTCTCAGGCAGGAGACCAGGAAGTGGTCTTCCTATCTCTCCTCTCCCTCAGCTCCTGGGTCCACGGGGACAGGCTAAGGTGCTGTTACAGGGATGCAACATGCAAGGAGTTAGCAAGGAGGCAGGGTGCCTTTCGCACTCACAGCAGTCCTGGCAGGCTATTCTGTCGCAGCACAGGCCCTGCTTAGTGCACCCATTTGGAAACTCATGTTCACTCATATTAGGTGCCCTTGTACCTGATGTGGTGGTTCTCAAAGCCTGACCCACCTGGCCAGGCCCCTAGGCAGCCACCGAGGACCTTCTGACTTGGAATCTGTGGTGGGGCCAGAGCCTGCAGGTGACCCAGGGCTCACCAAGTCTGCACCAGCAACAGAGAAGGAAAGAGGAGGAAGAGGAGGAAGAGGAGGAAGAGGAGGAGGAGGAGGAACGAGAAGAAGAAGGGGGGGAAGGGGGGAGGAAATGCACTCTCTTCAACCCCCATCAGCAAGAACGCCCAATGTCCACTAAAGGGAGGCTGGGAAAGGCAACCAGAGAGCACCCCGCTAGGGCAGGGGAGCATATCTAGGGGGCACCTCCCAAGACTAGTCCTCCCAACACAGATCCAGACAGGTGAGTCCTTCCCACCCCACTGGTGCTTCCCGGCTCATGCCCTTCCCAGGCCTCAGGGACACCCAGGGTGACTCAAGCTGGCAACCCGCTTTATGCACTGCCCACAAGGCATGCTTGGGGGAAGTTGAGGCCTCCCAAAGAAACCATAGGCTCACAGGGGACCCTAAACAGTCCTCATTCTGCAGGTTTCTCCTTGCTAAGTGATACCCTCCTCCCATTCCTGCTGAGAAAATCAGGTACAGCTCTCTTAATTCCTCTGACCTCAAGTTAAAATCTTCCACCTGAGCCTCACAGCCTGGGCTTAGCTATATCCTAGTTCTGCTTAGACTCACTTTGCTCATTTTCAGAATCCACTGGGAACCAAATGTGGGGGGCCCCAAATAAACAGTTGGGCAGCCCGTTCATAGTGCTGTCTGTCTATCATTCGTTCATTCCCTTGAACATCCATCCATTGGTTCAACAAATAGTTCTTGGTGCTCAAGCAGCTTTGGGTTTGGGCCTTGGTGAGTTTGTTTACACAGATGCCTCTTAAATCGTATTTTGATTTCTACTTTGGGGAAGTTGATGGGGAACAGACACACACAAACACACACACATTTTCTCTTCATAGTGCATTGTAGTTCCTATTGAGAAGGCTCAGGAAGAGGACTTATAGAGGAAAGAACAGCTTTGCTCACGGAAAACAAAAAGGGACAAGAATTTCATCACTGTGTGCTACTCCTTAGCCACCTGGGGGCTATTCCAAACTTGGAATTACTGGGTCACCTTGTCCAGGGTCTGATTCCTCACTCAGGAAGGAGCTGGGACAGGAAGACCAGCCTGGAGTCACTCCCCAGTTCAATCCTTCCGCACGCCTCCCTCTCAACACAGGGAGACACATGAGCCTGTTAGTGATGACATCCTTACTTCTGGTATAAACAGGGAAATTATGCAAGGAAAACAGCCCTGCATGATAAAGTAGAAACAGTTTGAGTGAGACGCTTCCTCACAGTGTGGCTAAGGAAACCCAAAATAACAAGAGGATGGGAAAGATTTCTAGGCGCTCCTCACAATTCTCAGTCAACTGGGGAGCCTGCCTAGCTTTCCTTATAGTGACTTGGAAGACCCACAGTATGGCAAGTGTGGTCCTAGTCAAGGCCACGGGAATATCATTACAGTGTCCAGAGATTTCTGTGCAATGTGTTTAAGTCATAAAAGTAACTTCTTAGAAATACAGATGTGAAACAGGTTCTCTTCAGATGATGGTAAGCTTTGAAGATTTTAGCACATTCCAGCTTTGTTCTCAGATATCTCCAGGGGGCATTAAAAATGTCATCCTGTATAAAACTATGCATAATATTTTTCTCAAGTACCAGTATTGAAATATTCAATTGCTCAATTAGGCTGAACTTTGGTGTACAGTGGGTCACGGTCTTGGAGGTAACACATAATTTCCTAACAGCACGTATGGTTTCCCGGCATATTCTACTTTAAAGCATAAGTTATTTATCCATCATACATGCCTAAAACTAGAAAATTTATAATGGCAAGCTCTTAAGTTTGGGAACTTGTACATGCTTTCATGGAACAGTATTGTAATTAGAAAATGCTTATGTAAATCTTATAAATTCATCTGCCATGTTTCTTTTTTTTGAAGTTATCTCAGCACATGGTTTTCATGTCATTAATTTTTATTTCTATTTTAAAATAATTACTTGATTTTTATCCCTTCCATGTTCCAAAAATCTTCTGAAGTAGTTTGCAATACAAACAAGAAAGCCGATTTTTTAAAAAGATACCAAACTGGGAAGCACGCAAGAAAGAAAAGGTGAGGGAAAAGTCAACAAAATGAAACAACTCTTGGCTAAAAGTTTTTTGAAACCTGAAGTGAAATTCTGTGTGACCTCCTTACACTGTCAGGCTTCTACTCTGAGCATCACTGACTGCGGTGTTATCGGGTTGAGCCTGCTGGGAGTCAAGGCCACTCAGAATGACTCTTCCACAAATCAATGTCTTGCTTTGGGCGGGCACTTCCTCATTTCTCAGCTATGAAAAAGAGAACAGTTCTGCCTCGTGAGCTCAAAGTGAAAATTAGTTGACTGCCTGTAGCCTTTTGGCCCTCTTTGATAGCAGCACTGGGGAATCCAAGGGAGGACACACAATAAGTGATGACTCATTAGGAAAGCAGGCACTGTATTCACGTCTGTGTCTACTCCCACGTCCATGCTTACACATACTTCCAAAGATGATTGATTGTTTTTAAAGGGGAAGGGGAGAGCAAGGGAAAGGAAAGGCTTATTGGGTATCTAAAACTGAACGCAGTATTTGGCCAGTGTCAACTGGATTTACTAAAGTCTGTGGCAGCACCACAAGACAGTAGGTAAATGACTCCACTGAGCTGATTTCTGCAGAGAAAATTCAGCCTGTATGTCCCCCCTCGCCCCCTCTTGGCACCTCCCTCACAGCCAGGAAAAGTTAGAAGCCTTAACTTCAGGGAAAAGGGCTCTTTTCCTCCTCAGGAGTGTGGCAGGTGGTGGGAAACTGATCAGGCCATTTAACATGACATTGGGCTACAATTCTTCAATGTCACTTAAAGCAAAATGTTTCACTACTACTCTGTCTGGGTCAGGCCACGAAAGGGCTCTAAAACCCACTTTATGATGTCATTTTAAGTATTTTCTCCTCCGCTGATGACAATAAAAGTTAACTATTAAACTCATGTTTTCAACTTCCCACCACGGTTCCCTGCCACACAAAACCAGCAAATTAAATCACTGAGATGCTAGGATGAATAATGAAACAGAAGCAAATTCCTTGTAAATAGCCCTGACTGTAGAACATCTGGCCTGCCCAGCTGCGCCTTCTCTACCTCCCAGAGGATGTCACAAAGATAACTGACCCCTCGCCTTCCCCAATAACAAAAGCCCTGTTATTCTGAGGAGAGCTGGGCCAAGCTGAGTGGGACGCAGTACACATGCAGCCCTGCCTAGAGCCCATGGTGACTCATGTACAGTGCATTCTTCCAGCATGGCCGCTTCCTTTTCTTGAAAGAAATAGAATTAGAAAAAAATAAACAGCCCTTGCACGCTGAGCTGCACTGTGGCTTCATGTGGTCAAGTCTGGTCTCAGATGTGCTCGTTCGGTCGTTGGCTCGTTCGTGCCCTCCTGGGCTCATTCAGTAAACATACATTCAGTGTCCCCCACAGGACTGAGATTCTAGCAGACAAGAGTCCCAGGCAGGGAGGTTAGCAGGCGACCAGGCCTGAGTTGAAGAAGAGCTCATCAGGGATGACGGGGAAGGAGGGGAGGCAGGAGAGGGAGATGCTAGGCCACAAGACCAGCTACTCTGGGGACCTGACCCACTTGCTGCTCCAGTCAGTTCTGCCAATCAGTGGTGACTCCAGAGCTCTTGGTGAAGGGTGCCATGAACAGTTGTGCTTCCTGGTGTCAGCAGGCACTTGCCTTAGGCACAGATACCTAAAGGAGAGGAGACAGCCAAGGGGAGACAAACTGATACAGATCTTTCCCTGCATACCCTTGACAGAATATAATGGGGAATGTTTAGTTAGTATCACAGGAATCAAGCAGCACTTTCCCAGTAGAACTTCCACGATGTTCCAAATGGAGATGTGTTGTCTCATCTCCACTGCCCCATGCAGCAGTCACTGGCCACATCTGTGTGCGATCACTTCCAATGTGGCCAGTACAGCTAGGATCTGGATTTTTTAATTGTATTTCATTGTAATCAACTGAAGTTTGAGTAGCCTCACGTGCTTGGTGGCTGCTGAGTAGGGCAGGGAAGCACTAGAATCTCCACACACTCCTTCTCAGGCAGCTACAAACGAAAGGCTTAGATTAGCTGAAAACTTGAATGCTATCTGTGATGGTCCACAGAACCCTAGTGGGGAAAAAGTTGATCCAAGATCTGAACGAAAAGGTACACTCAGGTAGCCTGGAAGCAGCCTCAGTTCTCACTGAGGCCACTTTGGCCATTTGCCAATGTCATGGGCAGAATCTATGACTCCTGATTTTTAATGGCTCCCTTCATGCAGGGTATATGACAGGATGCAGTCGCTGCCCTCACACTAGATTTTTGTGGGTGAGAGTCCTAGCAGGGGCCTAGGCCGGAGACAGGGCAGAGCTCCACACCATGAGGAGAGGAAGTGGGACAGGGCCTTGCTACCGCCAGCGCTCTGTGGGCCAACAGCACTGACATCCTTTAGAGGCTTGTTAGAAATACCCTACTCCCAACAGAGTTGGGATCTGCATTATAATGAGATCTCCAAGGATTCAAATGCACATTCAGGTATGAGAAGCAAGGCTGTTGTGGAAAAGCTTTGAAGTTGGCAGATCTGCATTCAAATCCCAACTCTACCACTTACCTGAGCAAGTCCTTTGACCTCTTGGGACTTGAAAAAGGAGGGAGCACTTCCTACCTGGGAGGGTTGTTGTGAAGATTTCATAAGTCAAAGTGAAAACAAAGTAGCAGGAGGTCTGGTTTGTGCTGGATAAGTTCATTCCCTCATTCAGCAGCTCATTAGTGACTGTTACAGTCCGAGCACCCGCTTTGTCCTGTGTCTAACGCCTTTTTCAAGACAAAACAAATCAAAACACCTTGAGGAATAAGAGTGTCATGCTGGGGGTGGGAAGAAAATGTCCCCCCTGCCCCAGTCTCAGTTCTATAAGGCAGCCAACAGTGCTTTGAGGATCTTCACAGGATTCTCAAAACTCAGGCTTCTGCCACTATCCTCAGACCTTTAAGTAAATAGTGATGGGACCGTGAGCCACCCCAAGGGCAAGGCAGATATGGGAAAATATCAGCATTAAATAAACATGGAAGCACTGTTATTATTTCCCCCTTTGATTTTAAAAGTCTTTAAAATTACCACAAACAGCTACGCAGATTCTCCTTTATCAGTCTCCTTAAAAAGCAACAGCAGCAGCAGTGATTCTCCCTGGAGGTCCCACTGCTAGGACAGGAAATGCAAGGGGTGTTTTTTTCTGGTCCCCAGGCAAAAAGCGTTTCTCACCCAAGCCAGTAGGTGTTAATCTGCTTAAGCCTGCCTGAGTGGACACGTTAGAGGCTGGCACATGCCATTTAGGGGCTTTGTTCCCGAGACCACAGGAGCCCATTTTTCCAAGAGTTCCACTAGCTTTTTGTTTGATAACGTCTAATTCTAGCAGCATTTACTCCTTCAACGATGAATTCAATGGAACAAAAATTCACGACTGCACCTACTATTTGGCAGACCTTCTGCTGGGGACACAGAGCTGCATAAGGAGCAGTTTCTGTGCTCCAGGGGCTCCCACAAAAGTAACTTCTGCTGTCTTCTCTCAGGTGATGGCTATTGTCACCATGTTGTCCTATTGCTTGGAAAAAATCCTCTGGCCGCCTTGACTGGCCTCTTTCAATACGCACTGACCTTGCTGTTCTCCTCCGGGGTCCCAGGGTTAATTACTTGCTTGTTGTGGCTGGCTCATTGTTCTCCCGAGCTTCCCACCCCCTCCAGTCACATTTGCAATGATAAAATCTGTTTAATGCATTTTATTTCCTTTCCTTTTTTTACAAAAGCAATACATTTTTATTGCAGAATAATACAAATAAAGGGAAAATTTAAAAATCACCCCCCATAGCCTCACCTAAAGACAACCTGTTTTAATAAGGAGTGTACTTTTTTAATTATAGGAGCAATATAATTTCCTGTCAAGTTTGGGACATGGTGCAGGGCAATCAGGACTAATCTAACCAGCAGAATAAGCACATGTCAGAGGTTTCGCCTGTGATCTCCCAGTTCGAGTAAAGGATGCTTAACATGTACCCTGCCAAAGGCATTGTCTTTTGGGGAAGGACAAAGGTGTGGACATGAAGACCAGGAAGGCGTGCTGTTAGCTGTACTGCTCAGTGAGGGCACAGGGATTTCAAAGGAAAATGAGTCTAGACGTTTGGCGCCATTGCTGGCGTGCCTGTTTCACTCGCAGTGCGTGAGTCAGCGTGTCATTCCTGCAGCAGTGCTGGCATAATCCACGCCTAAGGAGAGAAAGTCTGACCGGGTCTCAGGTTTGGAGAGGTCAGTCCAGACTCAGTTGACACCACTGCCTCAGGCCTGAGGTGGTACATTCTGATGGGCCAGTACAACTCTGGCCCTTGGGGCACTTCAGGTCCCAGTGGTAGCATCAGTCATGGAATCTGCCCTAAGGAGTCACCTGTACAACATGAAATGAGAAACATCTATTTCAAGGAAGTTTCATATAATAATTCTCAAGTTCTTCATGAAGAGTGCTTGAATATCATTGCACACTTATGCAGGGCCAGGCATGGTGGTGCAGACTCTAACCCCAGTACGATGGGGAAAATAACCCAGGACCCGTGAGACGCCGGCTGTACCGAGTCTGTGTCCCCGTAACATGGAGGAATGACTTCCAAGTCTTCGAGGTTGAGGCTAGGGAAGCACTGCTGCTGTTTCCCCCTCTCTCCCTGTTCTCAGCTCCCATTTACTGTGGGAAAGCTCCTGCGGGACAGGCGGGGGGGGGGACAGAAGGGGACCCAGAGGGGCTTTCTCCAAGAATGTTCTATAGAGCTAAGTCTCAAGAACAATGTGGGTCCAACTACAGTCAGCCAGTAGGGTCACGGGTACAGCCACTTAGCTGGTACTGACCCAGGGACCAAGGCCTGCAGCAAGGGGATGGACTGGCCTCACTAACCTCAGCTCACCTATAACTTCTAATAAAGGAAGAGCAGAGGTGTTTTTGGAAAGGGACGGGAAAGGATGGGAGCATGGGCCTGATGTTCTGGTTACCCAGCTAGGCATCTGATGCCCCTCTGGGCTCTCTGAACTGGGTGGTACTAATCACAGACCATCTCAAGTTGCTCTTTGCCCCTGAGACAGGCCTCCAGGCTGGGCCAGCCTTTGTGTCTCTGCCTGGAACCCTGGCCTCCAGATGTGCCTCCAGCCACAGTTTTGATGTGTTTTCATTTCCGCACCCACCTGACTCTCGAGGGCCCAATCTCTGTCTGACTGCCTATTAATTTCTAACTTACGAGTCTATACTACCAGCATTCTGGGAGGCTGAGGCAGGAGAATCACAAGTTGAACCCAATCTGGGCAAGTTAGTGTCTTGGTGAGATCCGCTCTCCAAATTAAAAATAATAAAAGGCTGGTGATGTAGCTCAGTCAAAGGCTCTTGTTTCAGGCCCCAGTGCTGAGGAAAAAGGAAAACAGTTTCCCACATGCCAGGCTCTTTGATGCACATTATCTCAGTTAAGCCTCAAACAGCCCTGTAAGACAGATACTGCCATCATCACCGTTCTATGGACAGTGAAGCAAAGGCTCATCAAGGGGAAGAGGTTTCCCCAAGACCTCGAGACCTTGCAGCCAGTACGTGGCAGGACTGGAGCCCAGAGCAGAGAGAGAAGAGGCAGAGAGAGCGGCCAGTGCGAGGCCGACTGGGCGCAGGGCCCCGCCTGAGCCGCTGGGGACTCTGGTGCTGTGCTGTGTGCCTCTGAGTGGTGGTCAATGTGGGCATGAGGAATGGGCCTGAGAGGAAAGGTGAGGCCACTGCCAAGGTGCGGAACAGCACGCAGCGGGCGTCTGAAAGCAACTCCTGCCCGGCCGGAGTTCTGAAGGTTCTGTTTCCTCTTTAAGGGTCGTTTTCACCAGGCCTCCTCCGCATAACTGGCCTAGTGCTCACCTTCCAACTGCACCTCAGTGGAGGCACTCCCCGCTGCTACGGCAAAGCCCTGGGGTAGAATGGACTGAATTTTAAAGCCCCGCCCCTTCCTTTATCTTCCTGGAGAAGGTCTGACACAGAAAATACCGAATGGGGAGGCCAAGCCCTCTCTTACCTTCACCTTAAACACGTGGCCTCCCCTAACCAGGGCTCTAGGTTCCCTGTGCCTGAAAGGGAAGTTGAACCCCATTTCCTGTACCTCCTAAAACAGATGGATTTCCGTTATGTAACGTGGTTCGAAAATGGTCAGAAATCCAATTGTCTGAGAAGTTTATTATTGCTGCTAGCAACTTCTTAAACTGTCTTCTCTTTTTTAGAGTTCTAACCATCCTATACAATTCTCAGCACCTGGGGCACTTTTAATTCTGTCAGGTACCCGTCCCCCAGCCTTTAGCACTTTCAAGATTTCCAATTAAAAGAAACTCAGTGGAATTAGTAATAGGTAGGGAACTGGTCACAGTCCGGGTCCCTGTCTGATCATCCTCAAAAAGACCTGGACGGGCCAGGCCCAATAATCTACTTAGGTTTGCTTAAAGCAGGTTGTTGGATCCTTAATACCTGGTGAGCTCTGTGTAGAAAGCTCATTCTCAGTGCCTGCCTGGGCTTTCCTTTGTCCTCCCTCTCTTCCTCCCTTACTTCCTTTTTTCTGCCTTATCTTTCCTTTCCCTGTTCTTGCTCTTAAGAAGTGACTGAGAGTCTCTTGGCCACCGGGCTCCACCAGCCCAGGGGAGCTATTGGTGATGAGAGAGCGAGGCCCCTACTTCATGGAGCTCACAGAGCCATGAGTCTGGGCCAGGTTTTGGCCTCAGCTTAGGGCAATGGGAAGGCCTGGGGTCTTCTAGGGAAGACTGTGGGTGACCAAAGCCCCTCGGTTGTCTCTGCAGGTGGGATGCAGTCCTATACATGGTCTCTGACATACACGGTGACGACGGCTGGGTCCCCAGCGGAAACCTCCCAGCAGCTGCCCTGCATGCGCAGCACTCACGTGCCTCCTTCCTCTGTCACACACCGGATACCGGTTTACCCCCACAGAGAGGAGCATGGGTAGGTGGACCTGCCGGGATGTGCTTGCCTGAAGTTTGCTGTAGGAAGGGCTGAACTTGGCAGCTGCTTTCTCAAAAGGCAGGAAGGATGCTGCCCTGTTAGGCTCTCACAGCGTGACCAGACCCACGGTCTCGTGCAGTCCCTGGCGCAGCCCAGTGACGTGGGCTGGAAGGGACTTTATGGCTGCAAGGTATGATGTTGCTGGCAGCACATACAAGTTCAGTAACATGGGTTGCCCGAATCATAGTAGCCTTAGGCCATTATGCACTGCCTTTATCAGAAAACACCAAACAGTGGGAGTCCTGAGTGGGGATCTGCAGCATATCCCTGACTCTTAAGAAGAGACTTGAGGTGTGTGTTGCACAGGTAGCCCAGCTGAGGACAGCCAGGCAAACACTCTGAGGTGGGCACAGGCCACAGCACGGCCGCTCTGTACTCAGGCCTTTTTAGGCTATTTCCCATACATTTCGAGTAGGCTCTGAAAATCCCAGTGCAGAGAAGTTTGGGCCTGTAGGGGTGGCAGAAGGACACTGGCATAGGGAGGAGGCCAGTCTGTGTGGACACAGAAGTGCTGTGCTGTCTACCGAGGGAAGATACCCCAGATGACCCTCTGCAGGAGTTCTGTAGATGTGGGAGACAGGCCTGTGGGCAGCCATGGTCACCAGCTAGGATGGGGCAGGACCTGGCTCACACTTGGGCCTCTGGGCCTGGTGGACCTCACCTTGCACCTCCCCCAGGAGGGGCTCACAAAAGGCTGCAAGTCCTTCCCTATGGTAGCCAGGCAGAGGCCCAAGGAGCAGGGGAACACAAATCCTAAAGCGGCTTCTTCCCTTTCTTACTAGCTGACAGTCTTGGGGTATGAGGGGAGGCCATGGAGCCAGCAGAGAAGTTTCCTCATGGTTCTGTTCTACTCAGAGCCTGACTCCACTCAGCAGGCATTGCCAGGAGAGCCGAGGAGAGGGGAAACCAGCCTGGGGTTTTCAGCTCAGAGCAGGGCCACAGAATGGAGGCCTCTGCTCCCTCTGGCCTCACGAAGGGCATGTGTCAGGAGTATGTCAGCGTGTACCAGCTGTCTTTTCCTGAGTAGCCGTCCTCACACAGGGTCTCTGGTCTTCACTCCCATCTCCCCTAGAGAGTCCTGTCAGGACCAGGGCCTTGGTGCCATCCTAACCAGAACAGAGATGCAGAGATGGTAGCAGTCCAGAGTAAAAAGAAATGGCCAGGAAAAAGAGCAAAAGAACCAAAAGACAAAAAAATGGACAGTGCTGGGTCTTGAGGGTGTCAAACCCTTTTGTCCTTCCCACTCTGACTCACTCTTGCTGGCACTCACTGCCTTCCAGGTACACAGGAACCTATAACTACGGGAGCTATGGCAACCAGCATCCTCACCCAATGCAGAGCCAGTACCCAGCCCTCCCGCATGACACAGCCATCTCTGGGCCGCTCCACTACTCCCCATACCACAGGAGCTCTGCCCAGGTGAGTGACGGCCAGTCTGGTCAACTTAACACCACTAATAAGCACCTTCTTTTTTTTTTTTTTTTTTTCTTCCGGGACCGGGGATCGAACTCAGGGCCCTAGTGCTTAGCGGCAAGCACTTAGCCCACTGAGCTGTACCTCCAGCCCAATAAGCACCTTCTGTAGCCAATGTGTGTGCAACCAAGGGCACAGGCTCACATCAGGGCCATTTCTGGGCAGCCACCTTCATACTGGGCCACTGATCTCCATTACATCCCCCTTCATGAAGTCCTGTCAGGACTAGGAGCTCGGCGTCATCCTGACCAGCTCACCCTCTCCTCAGTGGATTCCTTTTCAGTCCAGCTCACACATGATCTTTTTTCTTTTTTTAAATTTTATTTTAAAGACAAAAGAATGGAGACATATGAACCAGAAAAGCCATAAACAATACAGAAAATACAAAGTTATACAGAATATAGTAGGGAATTTGGACTGGATGCTGTATAATATAAAGTTATCTTCACTTCTGTTAATACAAAAACGATTGAGGAAATACAGAATTATAGAGAACATAGAAGCAATTAGCTCTGGATGCTGTCCTACATAGTGTTACCTTCACCTTTGTTACTCAGTTACACAGATGATGGCCCATTTGATCATTTAATTTTTCTCCTCCCTCATCTCCGTTGCCTTACCACTCAATCAGTCATCTTCCCTGTGATAATAACTGTACTCCTGGGTTTATCTATATCCTTGGACTCTCGCCTTGGGAAGAGATATAGCTGCCTCAGACTATACTATAACATACAGGGGTGTATACAAACTGCCATGGTTGGAGGTTCCCACATGATCTTAACCAGAAAAGTCTCTCACGATGGCCTCCCAGGCCACACATCTCCTAGGCTCCTCACTGTCTTGCAAACAAAATCTGTCCCTCTGTACAAGGTGAGTAGACCCACGGGCTGTACCTGCAGTCCCAGTGCAGAACACATGCCTTGATCTAGACACCTCCTGCACATGGGCCCAACACCAGCTGAGCCCTGGTTTGCTCAGGTTGACACAGCTCTCATCCTGCTGCCCCAGATGATGACAGAGCCTCCTGGTGGCCTCTGTGTCTCTAAAGCATGCCACACCTCTGCTCTGTCCCCAAAACCCAAGTGCCCATTGCAGATCAGGGCTTTCACGGCCAAGTCCAATCCTGTTGCATCTCGCTCCACACCCACCTCCAACCTTTGTCTTAGCCAAGCTGGTCCCTGTGTGGTAGTCCTCAAGGGCCCACTTTCCCTGCGTCTTTGTAGATAGTGTTCCCATGGCTGCAAGTCTCTTCTGCTTGTTGTTCAGGACGAGCATCCTCGGTCCTTGTGCCATTGCCTGGCAGTGCCCCCTTCCTTCCTCCAGGACCTTATTAAATCCCACTCTTTGGCCTTCCTCCCTCATCCCCTGTGGTCAGCAACTTTCCTATCTAACTCTTCAGGAGGCCCCAAGCTCCTTGAAGGCAAAGATTAAACCTGTCCTCCCAAGTCACAGCGCCTAGTTCCCACCAAAAAGATCAGGCAAGTTTTCTGGAGCCCTTGCACATGCCAGGCTCTGTGCCCAGCACTTTCCACAAAGTGTAGAGGAAGTGAGCCTCGATGAACTTGCCCTCAGGGTGACTGGGACACAAGACACACAGATACAGTGCTACCAACACTGGTGCCCGAGGCAGGCAGGACAAGGCCCGTTACATCAGCTGTCTGCACTCAGCCCCTCGGAGAGAGGGCCTGTGGAGACAGCATCCACAGCAAGGGACACTCAGGGTGGACAGGCCTCTGTTTTGATTTCCATCTGCAATCCCAAGGGAGCCCTGGTGCAGTCCCCAGACAGCCAAGAAGTTGATGCCACTAAACCATCACCTGGGGCATTCATTATCAGTCTGCAAGTGCGTCACATGGAGACATCAGCTCCTCAGGTGCTGCCTCTTGTGGGAGCAGAGTCCTTGTACCTCCCTGATAGCCATGTGTGACAGAACTTCTGCCGCAGCCTGGATCGTGCTCCGCACACCAGAGGCAGCTCACTCATTTGTTTATTCCTTCATTTGTTTGTTACTGGAGTGATTGCTGGGTGCCCAGTGGGTGCAAGCCCTGCTCCATGTTCTGGGCTTCCAGGGGCAGGAGGCAGCAGTGTGTGGTACCTCTCCTGAGCAAGGCCTGCTGTGGGAGATAGCAAGGCCGAGCCACAGCTCCTGCCACCATCTTTCCTCCTTCCTCCTCCCTCACCACCTCCTCCAGGAAATTCAGGAGCTGGTCTTCTGGGGTGATGCCTTTGAAGCCACTGCCATAAAAGAGGCCAAGGTCTCCTAAAGGGTCTTGCAGACCCTGGTGATTGAAAGACAGATCTGCAGGAGCTCTCTGTGTACAGGGTGGGTGGGAGCAGCCCCAAAGTCCTGTGCCAGCCCATCCACTGCTGTGGCACCCTCTGGTCCAACACAGACACACACACACACACACACACACACACACACACACCACGCCAGGGTCCGTGCCTCAGGCTCCATCTGTTAAGGCAGCAAGGAGAAGTTAATTTATCACATGGTACCTCTCCTGAGCAAGGCCCTGTCCACAAACAAGGCAGCCTCTGTTTTATTTTTCATTAGCATTTATGCAGTAAGCACTGTTCTAGGCACCTTGAAATACACAGATCACTCAGTTCACAGAACAAACTAAGAAAGACAGCATTTTCCTCCAGAATTTAAAGGGGAAGCAGCAGGCTCAGAAGGAAGCATGCCCCACGCTACCTATTCAGATGCCAGATCACCAGCTCTCAATCAACTCTGGCCCCAAACCAGCAGCCCTGGAATGACTGTGTTCTGGAGGTACAAGGTCAACTCGAGAGGCTGAGGCAGCACATGCTCCCAGATCCCTGTTTCCATCCCTTACCAGTTCTTCCAGTTCTTTGGTTCACGGCTGAGTGTGCGGAGGAAGCTGCACTCCAGGGCTAATTAGTGTTAGCTTTCCAGAGCTGAGATCAAGCTCTCCCAGTGCTGAGTGAGTAAGTGTCCATCACTCACTGCTATGTCAGACTGTGGCTGGTCTGAATTGGAGAAAAATCAGTTATACAGTGTAGTTATCCAATGCACTTGTCCTCAGCATCAGAGTCACTGAAACTAACTTCTGTGAGTGAATGTGACAAATTTACCTTAAAGAACAGGTAGAGGGTCTGGGGCTGGAGCTCAGCAGTATAGCAGCTGCCTAGTGTTGTGAGGCCCTGGGTTTGATCACCAGCACTGCTAAAAAACGAAAACAAAACAACAGCCACAAGACTGGGTCCATGCCTCTCCCGACTAAAGTACTGTCTGCGTGCCAGCGTGAAGATGCTCAAAAGCGTTTGAAGCCATGTGTTCTCTGACAGAGGGGGTATGTGTCATTGTTGAGACTACTCGTTTGCACCAGGAATGCTTTGTTCCTGTGGAATACAAAGGTAGCTCTTCCAGTCCTGCGTGGATTCTCCTTGAGTCTCTGCGTGGATTCTCCTCTCCTCCTCTGTGTCCAGTTGCACGAGGTTTCATAGTGTAAGGCTGCAGTTTGTCCCCAAAGCCGCCCTTTCTGCTACCATGGAGTCCTGGTTCATATCAAAGGAAGTGAAAGGTGTGGTGTCAGCTTTCTGGGTCCCCCATGCCCCTGTCCAACCAAAAAGAAAGCAAACTAGGCCGCATACGAGGCTACCAAATATTTTCAAACCCCGTCCAATACACGCTCATGGAATCCAGCAGCCATGAATATGAACTGGCGCCCTAGGCCTCAAATGCCATTCGATCAGCTGGACTCTGTATGGCTAGGAATGCACTTGGCATACACAGAATGCTGTTCCAGTTTTTCCTCTAAGTGGCTCAGTCCCAGCCTTGCCAGCCAATCATCACCACTCCCAGAACCTCTGGCTGCCTGGCCTAAAGCAGCCCAGGGCCAGCTGGTGCTATAAAGTTTGCTTAGAGTACTCTAGCTAGGATAGGTTCTTGGGCCAAAGAGGAAAAAGAACATCAGTTAACCCTAATGTTCATAATGCTGTGATAACAATGGGTGTAGAGCCAGGATTCCTGGGTTCAAATCCCAACTCTACCTTTGATGAGTTCTGTGATTTCAGATGATTTCCTCATCTGAAAAATGGGATAATTACAGTATTTATTTCTTAGAATTGCTGTACGGCCTGGCAAATTAGTAAAGGTTAGAACAGGCCCTGGCTGAAGGTTAACACTACTTGCATATGTCATCATCCTTTGTGACACAGTTACAATACTGTTGCCCTTGGTGGGATTCTCCAATTATCATCTGAGCCCCATGCTGTGAGGTGCTGTGAGGCAAGGACCAGGTCCCCTTTCTCTTACCCCTGTACTCCCAGGGCCCAGCACAGGGCTTGACCCTTAGTGGGTCCTCATTAAGTACCCACTACAGAATGAATGAATGAATGAATGAATGAATCCTCATCCTGGTACTAAGTTGCTGAATGACCTCAAACAGGTCATTTATCTCTCCTTGACCTCACCTCTCTCACCAGTGAATGGCAGTTTACCCACAGGGTCAGCCCCTAAGCTCTTCCCGTCACTAAGGGCCCACAAAAGCCTATGCCTTTCAGAAAGGAAGGACATCAGTAGCTAATGTATTTTGCTAACTGACACATGGGGGTGACAGGTGTTCTATGTGCACTAACTCCTCACCCTCAAAGCCCAGCACATGTGGGCTGTCTGGCTGGGGTTTGAGGGAGCTACATCCTCTCCCAGGGGCAGCCCAGAGGAAGCCAGCCGGGGGCGGCGCTGGCAGCACTAGGCACCCTGAGAGCTGCCTTTCATAGGAAAACAGTTTGTGCTCTGGACTTGGCCACCTTTCACCCCTCGCTCAAGTAGCAGCACATTTGGGGAGGGGCAGGGATAAAAGGCTCATTCTTCCCTCTCCAAGTGTAGGAAAGTCAGCCCCCAGGGTGGGAGTCATTTCCCAAAATAGACTTCCTAAGGCGGCTCCAAAGAGGGCAAGAGTCAGTCACAGCCGAGGGACTTGCACCATAACCATCTGATGGGACCTTTGACCACACACCCTCGTGCATGTGTGCACACACACGTGCTCACAAGCAGTCTGCACACGCCCCTCTCCAGGGTGGTAACTGGCATTTGGCAACTTATCTGACCTTGCTGGTGATCTGACCCAGGGAACAGTAACTTCCTGTTGTGGGACCCCAACCAAAAGCATCTTTATTCTGAGTGGAGCCCTCAAGACCCAGAGTCTGGGCTCTGCACACACAAGGATGGCACGGGAAACCCGAGGTAAAGTGTAAGAGGTGAGGCAATGCTGCAGGCCAGCTTGGCCACACTGGGCAGACAAGACAGCAGCTATGCTGGCGCCTGGTTGTGTAATCACTGGGCCAAGCAGCAGGCACTTGAGCCACCCAGCTCTCAATGGAGCCTTCACCACAGGGAAAACGAGTCACTGACTCAACTGCAATTAGCTGACACAGCAGAACAGAATTTTCCATGCCGGATTTGTGGTAACAGAATTGTATTGTCGCACTGGAGATATTCTGAGCCCCTCTCATTTCCAGGCAATTGCTCTTTTGATCTCTGGCAACCTCTGGGGCACAGCTGCATCGAGGGTCCCTGATGGGGCATGAACACCACTCTCTGCGTTCTGGGGGACAGAGCTCCAAGTCTACCCTGTGACATTTACCATTCCCGAGCCAGGGCCAGGGAGGGTCAGTCGTCCAGGTCAGAATCCCAGGCCAGGCTCTGCTTCCTGGAGAGAGCTTGCTGCAGAAGGGAGAGGGAAGAGGGAAGCGCTGAGGGTGGCTCCTGAGAGGCAGCGCCCTCCACCCGTGTGATCTGGGAGTGGCAGGCCAGCATACATGAGGGGGCTGGTGCCCCAGGACTGCGTTTTCATGCCCTTGCTGTGTGGCTTTGGGTATGGGCCCGCATTTTCTCACCTCCCCAATACAGGATTGGATTACATGATTCTTAAATCTCTTTCTAGTGTTAATGTCCCAGTGCCCACTTGCCAAATAGAGTTCAGCACCTGGTAGGTGCCAGGGACCATGCGCAATCTTGGGAATGTTGTATGTGTGTGGCAGAGCCCCTCTGGGAGAATGGGAACAGAAACCAGCAGACAGGCATGGCTGCCAAGCAGGGTGGTGGCAAGACTCTGACCCCATAGGCAGAGAGTGGAAGGGCTCAGCCTCCTGACTGGATGTCCAGAAAAGGTGACGTCCACTCCACATGTGCTAGGAGCTCTGGGGTAGGCTGGCTTTCGAGGCTTCCAGGCAGAGGAGATGCTTGGGGTAAGCTCAGTACACCACAGGACCAAAAGGGAAGTTGCTGAGCGGCAGGGTGAAGCAAGGTGGCCTGCACCCCAGAACCAGATTCAGCAGCAGGAGAGGACACTGGTGACCCTTTGCACTTAGATGGCACACGTGTTACCCACCCAGTGCCTCTGGGATTTTGCTTTCCTGGGCAGGGCCCAGGGTCTTTGGGATTGAAGCTCCTAGGGATCCCTACCCCACCCATGTTGCACTGGCCTTCCTGATCTGATGCAGGGTTCTGAAGCCATGACAGGCTGTCTGGAGTCTCCTTGGCAACAGCCTTGTGCCTTCTCCCTTGAGTTCCCAGACACCTACGCCCTTCTCCTTTCCTAACTGCTCTTTTCACTGTGCAGTGGTTGTCCCCTGCTATGTCCTGCTCAGGGATAAACTCTCACACTCGGATCTGGATCCTCCTCCTGAGCTCTAAACAGCCAGCTCTCTTCAAATGCTTCAGGCTTAGGTGCCTCCCCGTGCTGCCCTTAGGTGCCCAGGCTGAGGGGCAACACGGTGCCTGAGACTGCCCAGACGGCAGGGAGCAGCCACTGCTGTCGCCAGCCCTTCCACCGCTGTCTGCCTCCCTCGCGGGAGGAGCCGCCCCAACTCCTCGGGGTTCCACTCTGCAACTGTCGGCAGGACAGATGGGGAGCAGGAGAATCCACATGCTCACACTCTCCTCCTCCTCCCTGCCCCCGCAGGCCTTGCTGATTGGCTCCTGTCCTGCTGGGGTGGCCCTTGCTCCATCACAGGGCACAGCAAGGACATCCCTGTGCTGACCCCCACCAGCGGGTTGGAAAGGAGCCCAGGGAGCCCGTGGCCCCTCCCCTCCCTCCCTAGCTTGCTGCAAGGGGCTGATTTGCATAGCTGTCTTGGTAACCGAAAGAATGTGAAAGCAGCAGCACTTCAGAGGTCCTTGTCCTCCTCCCCCTAATCCTCTCCAGCGCTTCCCCTCTTGCACAGCTACTCACACCTGTTCACTCTCTCTGCTGCTCCCTGGCTCCTCCTGACTCTCCCGCCACTGTCAGACCAGGCCCCGCCACTTCCCGTCCCTACTCATGAAAAGAGAGACACTCTAATGACAGGCACTGATAATAACCGTTGAAGCTGTTGATTTGTTTTCTCTCCAAAAGCCTGCTTTTAGGCTGCAGTTCATAATTGAATGCAACTGTAAAATGCTATTTTTAATAACATCACTGTGTTTGACTTGGCAGTACTGTTCTTTTGGGTGGTTGGGGTGGGACCTAGCACACCTCTATAACTAATGATAAAACTCACAGTCGTCCAGCTATACATCCATACTTATCTAGGCTTGCTGTCCTTAGCACATGTGTGTGCATACACACACACACACACACACACACACACACACACACACGCTCTCTCCCTCCCTCCAGGGTTCCCATGGGGTTTTCCCTTCTTTTGGGTTTGACTTCCCAGGATATTCCAGATGAGGAGCCCCAGCCAGATGCTGGCTATGGAACCCCTTGAATTTCTTTCAGTTAGCTTCCCAGAAGTTTAACTGATTCCATCAGCTCTAGTGAATAGTGTCTTTTTTTTGGTGGTGGTAGGAATTGAACTCAGGATCTTGTGCTTGCCAGGCAGGTGCTGTGCCACTGTGCTACATCCCCAGCCCTGGAAAGTTACTGAGAGTGAAAGCTACTGTATAGTGTCTTAAGAAAGTTAAATAGAGGGCATGCCTGGTGTTACATGTGTGCAAACTCAAGCTAATTGTCTTTGTGGAATTTCTTTCCCCTCACCAAGTACCCTTTCAATAGCCCCACTTCCCGGATGGAGCCCTGCCTGATGAGCAGCACCCCCAGGCTGCACCCCACCGCAGTCACTCCCCGGTGGCCAGAGGTGCCCACAGCCAACACGTGCTACACGAGCCCGTCTGTGCACTCTGCGAGGTACGGAAATTCTAGTGACATGTACACGCCCCTGAGCACGCGCAGGAATTCCGAGTACGAGCACATGCAACACTTCCCTGGCTTTGCTTACATCAACGGAGAGGCCTCCACAGGATGGGCCAAGTGACTGCTCTCGTAGAAATCCATATTTAATATTAATAATAATAATAATAATAATAAGCCCAACACCTGCCCTCCAAAAGACTTTATCTCTATACATCATAACCGGTGGGCAGTTCCTAGGCACCCATTGTCCTCATGAACAGGGAGATATCCACTACGGGAGGGGTAAACGTTAAAAGTCACCAGGACTGGGTTCCTTGACTGTTTTTCTAGAGCACTCGCTGGGCAGGCTGCCTGCACCTCCCCCTCTGTTCCACAACTCGGCTTTGTGTGGGTGACCCCTCCCTGTAGGCTACTTATTTTCCTGTTGGCCCTGCGAAGCCCTTTAGTCTTGAAGGATGGATCCTGGAGATGGAGTCTGGTTGTGTTCTTGCACGGGCATGTCACTTGCCAAGAACAGTTGCCTTGCCACCTGTGTGTTGTACCCCTCCCTCCTGGTGGCATCATCCCGGCTTCCTGGAATGCCAGGGCTCAGGGAGATGCCAGGGACTCTAGGCTGGTTCCCTGTGCTGCCTGCATCCATCTGCCGAGTACCTGCATTGCCCTAGAACAGAAGCACTGTCGGAGGGGAGACAAGGCCTGTTCTGTTGCCTTAAGTGGACTGAGGTCCATAGGGGACCGGTTCTTCTATGTACAAGAGTTTGTCCTGAATTTGCACAATGGTTAGTGTCAGCAAAAGACAGGAGAGGGTTTTTGAAAGTTCTGTGAGAATGTGATTTATGGCCTTGAGTATCACACTCGGCTCTGCTGTTAACATTCTGAAGCTGTTTGGACCAAACTTTAACTTAGCGAGCACCAAGTGTGAAAACAACTTTCATAGTTTCTTCATAAGACTATAATAATTTCCGACACTTTGATAGAAAAAAGATTCAAAGCTGTGCCTTTGAGCCTATACTATACTGTGTATGTGTGGAAATAAAAAATGTATTGTACTTTTGGGAAAATTTTTTTCGTAGGCATTTTTCTGTCAGATTTGTAGTAATTTGTGAGGTTTGTTAGAGATTAACATAGGCTTTCTTTCTGTATCATAAAATGCACCACATAATTATGGTGGACCTATTACCCTATGGGTAAGAAATAAATGGAAATATGACATCGGATATGTTAGCAATTGTTCTGTAAATAAAATCTTTGATCACACCGCTCAGTGTGATAATCATGTCTACAGCTAAAATGGAAATAGTTTTATCTGTACAGTTGTGCAAGATATGAATGGTTTCACGCTCAAATAAAACATATTGAAATGACTTGCTTTCTCCCTTTTTTTTTTTTTTGCGGTACTGGGGATTGAACGCTTTCTTCCTTTTGATTTTGCACTTGATAGGACTTTTGTGTATGCAGTATAAATCATATTCTTAAATAATCATGCTTTAAGTAAGCAGAACAGAAAACCCTAAGTGGTCTTGGATGGCTGTGCTTCCCTACCGCTGCATCTTGTCATACTATAACCATTAAAATGTGGAAAGGCCGAACCTCCTGTCTTGACTGATGAGTGAGCATAGGACCTACAGCCTGACTACGGGTCAAGGGACCTGCTGGTCTGCACCCTCAGTCTGTAGAATGCCTAATGTCAGCAGAAGGCAGGCGCCTCTCAGTGCTTACAGGGAATATTATTCTTCCACACCAGCACCACTAACGGTTCTTCCTTAGTTCACACTGGGTGTGAAGATATTTCAAGTGCAGTGCTTTAAATGCTAATAAACTTCTGAACAGAATGGTAACATTACTGAATACTTAGTAAGTATTAAATTTTTCTCCAGCATTATGTTTTGATTCTGTGGCTGAGAGGACTGGGATATAGAAATACAATGATTATGTTCTGCCCAAACGTTAAGAATATAGAAGCAAAGGGAAATTTAGAGCCATGGATTTCCAGATATGGCAGTAATGACTGTATTAACCCAAAGGCATGAGAATATGACACCTCAATTTGCATTCTGAAAGATTTATTTTTAAAACCAAGCTCTAACTTGCTGTTATATAACATTTATACCTGAAGATGATTTTAAGGCGAAAATTATTTATGTATTATATATAGCATCCCCTCAAATAGCTATGCTGTCCTACAGAAAAGAAAGTAGATGTAGGATTTCACTCTGTGATGCTAAGTTTGTTTTACCTTTTGTCCACAGTCCACTAGTTGGCTTTGTATTATGCAAGGGACAAGAAGAATGAAATTTCAGATGTAGTCAGTGCATAAAATAACTGAGGATGGCCGGTCTTGCCACACTCTTGCATTCAAAGCTAGTTCCATATGTGAAGAACATTGTTAAGTCTGACTTTTACTGAGTACAAAAAACAAAGCTCTTACCAAATTCTCTAGCCATGTAGCAGGAACAAATGATAAACCACGCTTGTTTACAAGAAACAGCCACAAGCTCACTAAGTGCACATCTCTTAAGGCAAAAATTATCACAATTAGCAGAGTAGTGAGGCCAAGAGAAGAGCAGCCACTCTGGGAGCCTCTGGGGACGTGCCGCACACTCCTTCCCAGCGCTGTGGGACACGAGGCTGCGCAGCTGGGGGCCAGCGGTTACTGAGTGCTTCCTCCTCGGGGCACACACATCCTGGGCTCCCAGTTGTCCTGAAATCTTCAGGATCAGATTCTGGAAAGGCAGCAGGTGCTGTGAGCACATGGCCCCAAGGCACCTTCTCTCCCTGCGTGGTCCCACACCCATGCGCAGAATGGGGACAGAGAGGCTGGCAGCTGGGAGCAGGGCCAGTCACTTGTCAGAAGAACAGAGGCGCGCTGGCAGTGCAGGAGCACTCCCCTCTGAGGCCTTGTTGTGGAAAAGGCTCTGCCAGTTTGAAATTGGCTGACGTCAGGAACGGCAGCCAGGACAGCTCACCCACATTGCAGCCAGTGGTGTCCCGGGCATGTGTCCTGCTGTGTCCTTTGTCAAGTCTCTAGTATACCCCAGGTCTGGAGAAAAGGTAGAGGGGGCCCCTTGGAGCCCACAACCAGGCACTGACCAATCTGAGCCTCAGCCATTGAGTGAGCCTGGCCTAAGCAAGGCGAGAGGTGCAAGTCGTGGGAAGAGCCCCGGTGCCCCCGCATGTGACCTTGCACGGGTTCCCTCCCCTCCCTGGACCCCAAGCAGGTGCGTTCCAGGAGTCTGACGTTCTGAATTAGTCTGTGGCCTGATGGACTCAGGCTGGCAGGGCGGGGTGAGGAGGGCGGGCAGCTAAAGAGGAGACAGGCTGGGGTGGCAGCTGGGTGGCGACGCAGGGCGGGAGGCAGCCACAGGGGGCAGGTGCTGGCCCCGCCATCTGGTGCCAGGACACAGACTGAGGTTCCTGCTGTGACCTCGGCCTGCTCACCTGCACCATCGCACAAAAGCCCAGCCCTTCCTTGCTCCAAGTCTACGCTCTTGCCCACTGTTCTGGACAGGAGTCCCCGTCAGAACTGGCCTGAGTACTTGCCTTTGAGACGTGTCCACCAGCGCTTCCCAGGCTGGGTCTGCAGAAGGACGAAAAGGAGGCAGGTGCCCGCGAAACAGTGTCTGTCCCAACTTCTCACTCCTACAGGCAGCTTGGCAAGGTTTTTAAAATATTAAGCTCTGGGGAGAAGGGCAACATAAACACCTGGTTTATTGCAGGACAGGGGCTGTGGACGGGGGACTGCAGGTCTTCCAGCATCCAGGAGGAAAGGAAAGCTCTGAATTTCAGAGCGCTTTTTATTAGCTGAGGTGGTGTCTCAGGAAGAAAAGTTAATTAAGACAGAGTTTTGTGTGTAAAGAGACAGCTTCCCATTCACGTATTTTTGTGTTTGTCAGAAGCTGTGTCAGAGGGCTGGGGATATAGCTCAGTGGAATAAGTGCTTGCCTGGCAAGCGCAAGGTCCTAAGTTCAATCCCCAGTACCGCAAAAAAAAAAAAAAAAAAAAAAAAAAGAAGCTGTGTAAGCCACATAAACCCACTTATTCTGTGGTCTTAGCTTCTCTCTTGCCTGACGATCAGATATTCCTTTGGGAGCCTTTGCTTCAGCATCATTGCTTATGTGAAGCTTTAAAAAATTTTTTTTGTTTTTGGAGACAGGGTCTTACTATGCAGTGCAGACTGGCCTTGAACTCACTATGTAGCCCAGGCTGGCACTGAACTCACGGTGATCCCCCTGCCTCAGCCTCCCAAGTGCTGGGATTACAAGCGTGCGCCACCACACTCGGCTGTTAGTGTGTATAAACATCAGATGTTACTACATTTTATATTTAGTAGAAAATGAACCAGAGCTGTTCAATCAATAGTACTTAAACCAGTAATCTCTTCAGTAAAATTCCGTTCCATTGCCAATGTAGCAGAAAAAAGGCTCTCTGAAATGTAGTGAGAAAGGAGGCAAGGGTATGCAAACACTATAGCAGAAGCTTGTTGAAAAAGATGGATGTACTTATTGGCTTTCAAATGGAACAGAAGCAAGGTCCATTTCTGGTTCCACCCAAGAATGTAGGAGGGCCCTGGCAGTGAATAACTGATCGAGATGATTCGATTCCTGAGCAGTCAAGGCGGAGGCGGACAACCTCTCTGCGTTGACCTGGCAGGCTCAGGCTCAGGTTTCTTTTGAACAGGAGTCCCTGCGTCCAAGGGAAGGACAGTGGCCAGGGCGAGAAGGGCTCGTGTTGGCCACCCTGAGCGCTTTTCCTGTAGGCGAACCTTTCCCCAGCTCCAAGGCTGGGCTGGCCCTGCAGCCACACCGCTCACTGCCACTCTGCGGCCTGCCTCCTCTTCGACCCTGGAACTCTGCTCTGGCTCCTTGGCAGCCTCCCAAGAGCAGCTCGGACACAGTCTTTGGGGCTTCCTCTTCTTCCAAAGAGGTCAGAACCTTTTGTGCCGCCCCAGCCTCTTCCCTGCATTGCTGCCCCCATTCCACCTCCTGCATGCCAGCGCGCCCCCACCAGCCCTCGCACCCCCATATTTTGCTGCTGCTGGTGGTGGAGGGGCGGAAGGCGTGGGCAGTTGGGTTGAAGAAAGCGCTGTTGCTAGGGAAGGCGTGTGGGCGATGAGCGAGGGTGGGCGGGAGAAATAGGGCTCCCCAGTCTCACGTCTCCTTTTCTCATCACAAATGCCTTGAGAACGAAAACCAGTTGTTGAAGATCTATTAGGAAAAACGGTGAGTTCTGACCGTGACAGAAGCAGCCTCAGAAACAGCTGCAGTGCTGCTATTTGGTATTTATAAGTCTCCTAAGTGGAGGGCGACCGGAGTGAGTGAATGCCCAAGGATCTGCCGAGTTGTGGCCATAGATGTTATGGCTTCCAAATGCCCTGATCCATGCGACACCTCTCAGAAACGGTGCTACAGAATGTCTGCCTGAAGCCTGGAGTGTATTGGAGGCGGAAGGACTACACTGCGCAGAGGATTCTGCAACACTCCTTGCTGCATGCCGGGTGGGCTGTGGCGCAGCTCTGAACCCAGCCCGATCTGCCCTCACCTGCGGAGGCTGGGTGTCCTGGAGTCTCCTGTGCACCAGGCACACAGGAGGCATGGTCCCTCCTCCTCACAAGCTCCTGTTTCATGCGTTGCACATGGCCTCAGAGTTATGGGCGGGAAAAGTTGAGCTTGGAAAACTGAAACAGGACACAACGGCCCAGCCAACAGCCCCTGCCAGGCAGGAGGCCCAAGTGAGAGGACCACCTGAGCCCAGGAGCAACCCGGGGAGACTCCGGCTCAAAAGTAAAAAAGGGAAGAAGTCTTACCAGGTCCTGCCATCATGCTCTTTCTACTAGAGCAGTCTCCTGTGGACTTTGGGCCTTCTTGTTTTTTTGTACTAGGGATTGAACTCACAGCCTCTTGCATGCTAGGCAAGCGCTCTACCACTGAGCTACAGCCCAGCCCCCTCCTTCTAGCTTTTGTTCCCACAGCATATCACCCCTCTTACCATCTCCTAAGTGGCTTTGCAGCTTTAAATCAACTTTGACCACGATAATAGAACCTACTGGACTGCAAGAGAGTTTCAGAAGTTCAGGGAAATGTTTGTACCCGCTAAATGTAGGCAGTTTCTAAGCTGGGTGCCAGGTCTTCCCTGCACCCCAGCAAGCGGCATGCACTTGCTAGATGTGAAGGGCAGGCGAGCTGGCCCCCCCATCATTTCCCAAGGTATGCATGGATCAACACATTGTCAAGGACCAGGATTTGAAGGAAGAGGAACAAAGAAAGTCAGTAATAACGTTAAAAAAATACCAGGTCACAGGAGGATTTTTATTACCAGGTTGAAAAAAAGCTCTGTGGGGGAGGCACCACGAGCCAAGCATTCACCAGGATGAAGTCAGTCATTGGGGTGTGGGGAGGAAGAGAGGTCTGGCTACCCCTTGCTGTTAAGGTCACTACCCTTTGACAGAGGTGGCCTCTGACCTCAGCAACCCTACAATTCTGTCTTGACTGACCCTGAAACCCATGAAATTCAGATGGAGGCCCTGCCCCAAAGTTGAGCTAAAGCTGAGTAATATGGGAAAAGCTCCCGGTATGTGCCCCCAGCTGAAAGGAGCTGGCAGCTCTTTGGCGGTGGATGCAATTTATTCTGTCCCCCTCCTTTCAGGGAAATGCTAATCCTTCATAGGCAACTCAAGGGGAAGACTAAAATGTGTTGATGATGAATGACAATAATCCTTTGTCCTCTGCCACCTCCTCCTAGGGTTGAACCTTAAGAGTTTAATCAAATGTTGGTAAGTAAATTAATGCTTTACTGCAAAAGGTGGTGGGAAGAAGGGTTGTGAGAACAGATTTCCTCTGATGTGAATCCCAAGAAAGCTCGGTGCGAAGGCATTGATACGGGGAGGGAGCACTGGAGAGGGCTGTTCAGGAGCCTTTATTTATCCATAGAACAGTCATTCTTTTTAAACTGTATTACAGCATGTCGGTATACAGGCCAAAGCAGAATGCTAGGATTATTTTTGTTAAAAACAGCAGCAGCAGCAGCAGCAACAACAAAAACGCAGGCATTTGTGCTCCATAGGCGCTGACACGGTCATTTTGCCCTGAATCTCCCCAACATCCTTCAATTCAGTAGGCTTGGGAGTGACTACACCATGCCAGGTGTCCTGTGCCAGACATGTTGATTGCCATTTCTTTTAACCCTTATATCCTTCTCCAACTAGGTATAATTATGCTCATTAAAGGTGAAAACAATGTTCAATCAGAACACCCAGAGTTAAAAATCAAACAAGAATCGTTTGGCTTTCAGGTCTTCCTGTTAGACACAAAAACTGTTTGCCAGACAGGTTTCAAGGAACTTGACAAATGATCAGCTTCTGAGACTCACACAGCGAGCTGGGAGCAGAGCACAGGTTTTCCAATTCCCTGTCCAAGTTCTTTCACATTACTGCACTGCCACCCAAAGCGCAGGGTTTTCCCAAGAGGTGTTTGGATGGGATTCCAGTTAGTGAGATGCAAATAGGTCTGACCCACATTCCAGCTCTTGGATAAAGAAAACATTCTAAAGGGCAGAGCCCATTTTATGTGCTTCATTGGAGAGTCCCACTGTGCACAGTCAATATTAAACAATTCTAGGTAAATTTGCCAGGGACTAACAGCAGGGGCTCCACCAGAACACTGAAAACAGTACCCAGGAACCCCATAAAGGTGCCAAAAGGCTGGATCAAGCAGTTATAAGTTTTTAAGTGTGTAAAAAACCTTTGAAGTCATGTAGTCCAGCTCTAATTTTATAAGTGGGATCCAGAGATAAAAGAATGTGCATAAGGATCGGAAGCTGCCCAGCAACAGACCTTTCCTCTGGTCTCTTGGGTCTACATTAGGTCATTTGGCATTGTATGGTAATATCTTCAGAAGTATAATATGTTATAAGCTGAAGTGGGATTGGCTGGTTATAAAGCCATCATTGATCATGAAACATCTCTTGGATTAAACTGGCCAACAAAATTGACTTCAAAGAAATTCCCATTGCTGGCCTTTCAAGTGCAACCAAGTTGGTATCTGGTATGGCTACTCAACAAATGTTAATTTTGCCCTCCCCATCCTGACATTTTCACGTACTATTTCTCCCTGCCTGGGTGCCCTCTAAGGTCTCCACCACCCTACATTACTCACATCCTCAAGAAGGTTCTGTGATGACTCCCTTACCCATTAGTGTTTATCTTGCTTTGATTTGTCCACTCAGTTCAACTTCCTTCCTATCATAAAAACATTTATTGTCTGGTTGTTTCTTATTTCCCCAAAGGACAAGATCAATTACTTCTATTTGGTTTTACTTTTCATATTGTCTAAGACAATGCTGTGCACCAATATTTGTTAAAGGGAACAAACTTAATTATCTTTACAATGCCAGGAAAATTTCATTTTTGGTAGAAAATAAAGATAACTTTCATTTTGCAAGGTGATTCTGATTTGGCTGATCGTAGTTCTGGGGACTGAACGTGAGCCCTCCCACTGAGCTACATCCCTAGCCCTCTTTTATTTATTTTGAGACAGGGTCTTGCTAAATCACTAAGTTGGTCAGGCTAGGCTTAAACTTGGGATCCTTCTGCCTCAGCCTCTGGAATACTGGAGTTACAGGTATGCAGCATCACCACCAGCTAGTTATTCTGATTTCTCAAAGACCCTTAGGAGTACGTGGGTTTGAAAGTGCACCCAAAACTAGTTTAGTGGCTGATCCTCTTATAAAAATACTGGTCCAGTGTTTTTCACTCCTGGCTGCTGGGTTGAATCAACTGGGAAACTTTTAAAATTAAGAGTACCCAGGCCTCAACATACATCAACTGAATCAGCTCTTCAAAGGTATACAAAGCAATGATTTCACATAGCCTAGTTTAGGTAGTTGATTTGTACAACCTTACTAATAGATTTTTTTTTCTAAAGAATGAGCATATTCAAATATGGTTGTGTTGTTTCCAAATCACAATATTTTGGAACTGAGAGCTGAGACCTCTGTTTGAGCCCTTCGTTTTACAGCCGAGGACAATAGTTCCAGAGAGGCCCAGTGGTCTCGCACAGTGAGGGACTAGTTCTCAGAGGAAGTTACTGGGATTCTCTGAACTCAGATTCTCAAGCTGCAGTCAGTGAATTGAGCTGTTCAGTTTCTGAATATCCTCTTCTAAAAAAATGTAGAAAAAGTATTGCTAGTGAAAAGCCGAATTTTAAAAACAGCACCAGGTACTACTTAAAGCCCTTCCATCCCGTGTGCTCCAGCTAGTCCATTTTCATGGCAAGAGGAAATGCCACGGCAGGATATACCAAAGTCCAGAATAAATGACTGGTATCGGTGTGCAGCTTTCTTCATCGCCCTAAACTGAAAGTTCATAACTTTTCATAACATTTTGTTATCAGAATCCAGAGCACTTCTAGTCCTTAACTATACCACTTATTAGGAGACTTATTTGCTTACTAGCAAGGTAATTGATACCCTGAACTTCCCTTTTCTCTGTAAAAAAGATAGTGCCTGCCCTATTGACCTTACAGTTTTCAGCTATTAAAAGGGTTAAATCAGATAATCCAAAGCTGATATTTTGCAAACAGAAAGCGCTATTCATATACCATATATGTATAGAATTATATCATCATCTTTCAGAGCAATGACTTGCAAATATACTGTTTGTTACTTTTTTTTTTTTATTGTTTGTTACTTTTGACTACCTAGGCTCTAATTCCTAATTCCTTGGTACCATGCCCCCCTGTACCAGGAACTGGGGGTAGTGCTAGAGTAGTCTAGTTACTGAAAGTATCACATAACTAATAGGGAGGCAATGTGCTATAGCGGCTGCTCTAGGCTCTAGTCCCAGAGCTGGGTTTAACTATTGACTTTGGGCAAGCCACTTAATTCTCCTAGGACCAGAATCTTGTCAGTGGCCAATGGATGACTCAAATTAGAATCAAAGATCCTTTGATTTATAAAATCAGAAAATGCTTAAAGTTACTGAAGTACAACTTCCCAAGTCATTAGTTCATGTGGCTTCATGTATTTTCAATCTCTTTTTTAGACAGATTTTCAAAGATGTGTAAGATCATCTTTAAAAAATTTTTTGTTCTATTGGGATTTTAGGCTTGCTGACATCCTCTCCAAGAGAACTTTACTCCAAAAATATATAGTTAACCCCAAAAGCAGTTAGTACAGTATCAGACTGGGCATCCAAATACTTTAATAGCCCTTAGCTTGAGTCCCAGTTTGTGTTTCTTAATTCACTTGACCCTGTTTTCTTATCCATAAAGTGGAAACAATCTTTTCAATGATTCATTGAGATTGTGTCTATGGAAGTATTTTGTAAACTGCAAGGTGTTACCTTAAGATCACAGCTTACTATTCCACAAACTTTCTAAGTGTGCCTTTTTGAGAGGTAAATTAAAATCTTTTTATTACAAATGTAGCACCTACCTTGCTATAGTTTGAACCTGAAATGTCTCCCAAATAGTCAAGTGTTAAAGGACTGGTTTCTAATCCTTGGCCCCATTTGGAGGCAGTGGAACATTTAAAAGATGAAAACCCCCTTGGAGGAAGTCATTGGTGTATGCCTGGAGGGGAATGTTCACGCCCCCCCCCAGCCCTCCCTTTGTTCTTTAGCTGTTAGGTGAGCGGTTTCCTTTGCTGTGTGCTCCTCACCATATAGGTAAGAGCGTCAAGATGGACTGAAACTCCTCAAACCATATGCCAAAAAGAAAATCTTGTCCCTGATTAACTCAGATACTGTGTCATGGAGAGAGAGGGCTGACTAATACACCCCCAAATGACTGGATCAACAATAAGTCCAGTAAATGTTTGCTGCATGAAAAATGTAATTTACAGAAAAACCAAAAGTTCCACGGGCTCAGTTTCCATGTTTGTTTTTGTCTCCAAATTCCTAATGTACAATACTTAGTATACACAGTACAGAAGGCACTCAATTATTAGATGAACAAATTTTGTTCCCTCCGGTTCCCCTTCCGCGCAGCTCCAGGAGAGGCGGCAGGGAGGCATCAGAGATGAGGGGAAGTCGTGGATGTTACCAGGAGAATTCATCGCTATCTACTGAAGAGCAAGGAAAGGAAGCAAGGGCACAGGCTCCTGTTTCCAAAATCTGCAATTTTCCAAGAGATGGACAGAGTGAGGAAGGCGGGGCGGGGGGGTAGGGGCAAAAGAATGAGAATATGTTATGTGCACGTGCCAACTCCCCACAAGGTGTAGGATCACCATGGATTAATAAATATTTTTAAAGCCCCAAACCTGCAATTTTGATATAACCTGAGACCTTTCTTCTCATCTTAAAAGAAGAATAGGGTTGCTCACTGAAATGGCAGCTCCACAAGGATTTTACTTTCCTCTGGGCCCACTGTAACCCGCACCCACCCTGCCCTTGCTGCTAGGCACAGCGCAAGCGCGCAAGTGTTTGTTCAATGCATTTGTGAGAAACCGCTTGAAGCAACACCTAAGTGTGCAACAGAGAGCCCGGCACACAGTTCACACTTGGCGAAAGGTGCTCAGCCACCTCTGCGCTGTGTCGGACGAGTACTTCCACGGGGGCTGATTGCAGCCGCTTCTGGGGAAAGACCCGGGTTCCAACCTTCCGCTCTCCACTGACCAGCCACAGGACGTAGGCCAAATATTTAACCTGCTGGGTTCCTTTTGCGGGAATCAGAGTTTGATGGTAACATGGCAACCCCCAACCTCTTTGTAGCTCTGCCAACCTAGGTCCCCGGCTTCCCGTAGACCCAGAGCGCTGCCTCCTCTGACCACACCACGGCGGCCGAGGCAGGAAGGTGTCAACTAGCGAGACCGGAACCGCTAGTCGCGACCCGAAGCTATTAACCGAAGCTTGACAGATCCCACCAAAGGGGGCCATTCCCATCACCCGCAGCCAGTTGGACTGGCCAAGCCTGCCCCAGGACCGCGGACGGCGTGAGGACCAGCGCCGAGTTAGAGCCACGCTCAGATTCTCCTTCTGACTGTCTCTCTGCCGGCCGCAGGCGGTCCCCAGACTCGGTGTCTGTTCTCGCGGGACCACAGTTCCCAGCATGCCGTTGGAGGGAAGTCGTTCTCGCTGCGTGACTACCAATCCCGGCAGGCCATTCGGCAAACGGTCCGTTGAGCGGCAGTGCGGACTGGCCGCATTGTATGCAGGGAGATATAGTCCACTTCGTCTCCGGCTCGCAGATGGGCGGGGCGGACCCGGGTGGTTCGCGTCCGCTGAGGAGAATGATTCATAGAGAAGGGTCGGGAGAGAGCAGTTCTGTCCGAGCAAACCCTCTTGGTAGACTGGACTCCTCTTCTCCGAGGCCGGGAGCTGGATGGAAGCGCGCGTGGCCGCAGGCCTGACGCTGCCTCGCGGGCCCGCCCCGCGTCCCGGGCCTCCAGGAGCCGGGACGGCCGCGAGCGCCGGCGGCCGGGAACCGTGACGTCGCGGGGTGAAAGTTGAGGGGCGGTGACGTCTGGCCGGCCGGGCGGAGGCTGGCGGGCTGGAGCCCGGAGGGAGGGAGGGAAAGAGGGAAGGAAGGAAGCTGGGAAGGAGCGAGCGAGCGGGGGCGCGAGGCGTTCACCTGGAGGCAGCGCTCGGGCGGGCGAGCGGCCGCGGCTCCCGCACCTGCGGCCATGGACGAGGAGCGTACCCTCTGCATCGTCCGAGCCGGCGAGGCGGGCGCGATCGAGCGGGTCTTGCGGGACTACAGCGACAAGGTAACGCGCTGCGGCCGCGGGGCGCGCTGTCGCACCCGGGCCGCCTCCGGGGCTTGCCCAGCGCATCCTCCCCACCCCCCGCATTCCGGGGATGCGCGCTGGTCTCCCCCGAAAACGTGTCCGGCGTGGGCATGCGTGTTCGTGCCCCCCCCAGCTTGCCTCCTGTTGCATCCTGAGTCCCCCTTCCCCCACTGTAGCGCCCACTGCTCCGTTCCTGGCCCAGCGTTCTGTCCCGAGGTCCTCTTCCCCGGCGTGTCTGTCACACCCCCAGAATCGTGAGGTAGATGTGCCTCCGGGTCTGTGCTCCACTCCTGGGTGCAGAAATGCATGCAAGAGCCTTCCTTACCTGTACAGCATAACCATGCGTGCTTGTCTGCATAAACACTGCTTTTGACAGGCGCAGAACACCAAAGCATAAAACATTGGCACTTGCTTCTCCACCTGTACCACTATACAGTTTATCAGAGCGCTGCCTCATCTATAATCTCATTGGACCCCCAGAGCGCTTATAGAGTAGATGGTGTCAGTCTTCTCATTTTGTAGATGAGGAAACCGAGGTGCAAAGAAAGGACTGAAATGACGCCCAAGGTCGCGGACACACTGTGTTGTAAGTGGGTAGAGACTCGAGCTCATGGTACTCACTAGTTATGGTGCACTGACACCTTTCTTAGTAGTCATCTTGTTTAATCTTGACAGCCGTCCCGTGAGGTATCTGTGTTTCGCAGTTGACACTCCACACGGGTTAAGTAACTCGCCCAAGGTCATATTTTGGAGCCAGGATTCCAGACTGGTCTTCAAACTACCCATTCATTGTTCTTTCCACTTTGTACCTACAGTGAAGTGCTATCTTGTTATAAGCCCCAGTCACCTTTCGGAACGTCCAAGAACCGTTAGCTCTTCGTTACTTGTCATTCCAGGGATTTGACTTGTTCACTTTAAAAGGTCGGATACCACACCTTTTGTCTGTTTGGAAGACTTATTTTATAGGAATGACTGCCTGCTCCCTTCTTTGAAAACACGCTCTATACCAAGTCAAGGCTTAGGTGTGACAACTGCCTCCGCCCTCATCTCCCTGTATGTGTTTCATAGACCGTACTGTGTGTTATTAACTGTCGGTATGCTGTCTTCAGCCAATGAAAGATAGAGCTAAAATTTGAATCTAGGATGTCCAAATCTAAGTCTGAAGCCCTTATGCTGCTGTCTGCGGGAGGGCGCATGGGTTGTATTCTGTTCATATCACAGCCCTTGCACTTTCTGATGTGCTTTACTGTTAAGCATATCTGCCTAATTTAGGAGAAATTCAATTAATGTGTAGGTGTACATGTTGCGTAGATTGCATTTTTTAACTTGATTTGTTACTGCTTCCCAGAAAAGATACGAGGGAAGGTAACTACAAACTTATTTTGAAAAGAGAGAAGTATAATAGACAACTTGGTCATTATTTTGAAACACGTATTTTATTTAGCACTTACTATACATCACATACCTGGCAATAAATAGAATCTTCCTTCTATAGGAGAGAGGAGAGGAACAACCTCCAACTGAACCTTAACCATCTCCTTCAGTATTTGTCTTTTCCTTGGTGGCTAAATTAATTAGACCCCAGATTTGCCTTCTCAAATGCGTTTGCTCCTCTCCTTGTTCTGCTTACTGGTACTGCTCCAGGCCAGTCACTGTCAGAGCTTAAATTCGGGACTGCTCCACTGCCCCCTTTCACTGTTGGCCAATGTTTTTGAAGAAATTATGTCCATTGTGTATTAGGATGCTATTCTGAAGTGCTCTGAAGGATTCCCAGGCATTTGTACTTTATGGCCAAGCCAAGGATGAGAATGTTCTGACTTGACGTTGAGAAGAAAGCGCACGTATTATTGCTGATTATAGTGGGACTCGTAATAGGGCCAGATATTGTACAAAGAAAATAGCTGAGCTTCATGTCACAGTGAGGTTTTGCCCCTCAAAGGGAGAGATTTTGGGGGCAGATGAATGGGAAAGGGAAATACGCTAACATTGGTCAGGCAGTAAGAATGGGGGAGTGGAGTTAACCTGCCCAGCTTTATAGCACATGGAGCCCAAAACCCTGCAGCGGCAGCTGACTACCATGTCCCTGTGTTTCCTTGTCTGGGAAGGTGGATTGAGAAGTGTTTAGGGATAAGAAGTGGTTGCAGGGCATTGAGGAGCCCAAGTAAAGGGGAATGAGTAATGGGGAGAAAGAGAGATTTGGTCATTGTTTGGAAGAGGAGAGGGACTTCTTTCTAATTCCAGGTCTGCTGTTAGTTTCACCACTATGGGTCAGTTATTTTAAGCCTCTGTCTGAATCTCAGCTGCCTCATCTGTAAGATAGGGATAATAAGCATTTTCTTAACTTACTGTGAGGATTAAGTTAATGAAATACGACACCAGACACTGAGCACCGAGCACCTAGGAAGTGGTCACTCAGTGAGTTAGAAGTGTAGGGACTCAGGTCCTCTGGAGGTTGGGTGACCAGAAAACATGATCTGGAGCCAGGCTTCCTGGTCGCTGATCCTCAATTTACGATCTGAGGGGCCCTCAACTTTGCTATGCCTTAATTTCCTCATCTGCCAAATGAGGATAACAGTCCTGTTTCGATCCTGTAGCTGTTGTCAGGATTAAATGTGTGATGCCTATAGTCCCAGTATTTGGGAGGTTGAGACAGGAAGATTTCTGTGACTTCAAGGGCAGCCTGAACTACATAGTGAGACCCTGTCCCCAAAAAAAGAAAGTGATAAGGGGGATAGACTTTTTTGCTTTTTAATAGGATTGAGGTCAGGGACAAACTGTATATGGACTTGTGAGCACATCGCTAGAAGGTAGCAGGTCTGACTTTCTTTTATTTATTTATTTATTTATTTATTTATTTGTCTTTTTTGGTACTGGAACTCAAACTCAGGATCTGCCGCTTGCCAGGCAGGCGCTTGTGCCACTGAGCTATATCCCCGGCCTTTTTTTTTTTTTTTTTTTTTTTTTTTTTTTTTTTTTTTTTGTCTTTTTTTGATGCAGAGTCTTGGTGTGCAGTTTAGGCTGGCCTTGAGCTCACTTTGTAGCTCAGGCTGATCTCAAACTCCCAATGAGCCTCCTGCCTCAGCCTCCCAAGTGCTGGGATTATAGGTGTGCACCACCACACCCAACTTAGGTGTGACTTTCATATCCTGGATTCTTTCTGCAGGGCCACATTGCCTTTTCCCATTGGTTCTGTTCTGGAACAGAAGAGGAGAAAGCTTTTCAGAAGCCATATATTGCTTCCTTTAGCTGCTACTGAGCCCTAATTACTTTACCTTAGCTATAGAATGAACTGTTCGTTTGGGAAGTAATAATTACTCTGGTCTAGATTCTACACATTCCTGCTCTCCTTCAGGGTGTATTCAAATACCAGGTTGAGTAGAGAGATTGGCTGCTGTCACTTTCATGATTATCATGTGATATTAACAAAAATTAGTAATTGAGACCTGGAGGTACACAGCAGTGTCTGGATTCCTTGATTCATAGGATTTTTTCTTTCTTTTTTTTTTTATTAGTGCTAGGAATTGAACCTAGGGTTTCACATGTACTAAGAGTATGTTCTATTGATGAGCTACACCCTGACTCTGAATCACAGGATATACTGACTAGAAGGAACCTCAGAGGTAACTGAGGCCACTGTGCCCGGCACCTTTCCATTTCTGGAAGTTGAGTTGAGTTCACCTTGGATTTGTGCAGAGGAGCATGTTTAATGGACAGTTCCTTTGTTATACGTTGTTCTTATTTTCAGATTGGTTATATAATCAGTTACCTGTTCTTAATTCTCAAAGTAATCTTTGTTCCTGGAGCACAGCACCGCACACCACCCCAGTCAACTGTATTGCCTTGTCCTGGTGCTGTTTGAGGGCATCTTTAGAAATCTATGGAATAACTCCTAGTTCTCTGATAGGTCAGTATTTGGCCAGACACCAGGCAGAGGCCATGCAATAACAACAGTAGTGGCTGTTTAATGAACACCTGCCATCTGCAAGACGCCATACATAAAGATAAGGAAAATCTGAAGGGAAGTAAAGTTGAATACTTCAATCAAGGGTTACACTTATTAAGCAGCCGGCCTGGCCCCCAACTCAAGGTTGTCTGACGCCTGAGCTTCTTAGAGCCTCCTTATCGAGTATAAAACCTAGAGGCACAAGTCCTCAGAATTGGTCTGATTATGTCACTGAATTGCTCTAGCTTGCTTGGTCCCTAGATTGATCAATCGTTTTATTCTGTAATGTATATTTGATTTCCTCCTGCTCCTCTGGAAATTGTGTAAGGGAAGTAAGGTTAAGGTTAACTGTCAGTTACAGCTCGAGAAAGGCAGTTGTAACTAGGAATGATTTTCCCCATTCTCCATTTGAGCTTTAGAAAAGGAACAAATAAAGGTTAATGGTAGTGAATATGATCTACATAGTATAAAAGAAGCTAGCCTTATAAACCAACATCTGTTAAATAGGAATAATTTTAGAGGGGTGAGCTTTTGGATAGATTGTTACACTCAGTTCAATTTGTAGTGCCTCACATAGGATTATGTTTTCTAATTAAGCCCTCATGCTGGGCAGGCAGGGCTTGTCAAAATGTAAAAAACATCGTGGCTTACGACAGAATCATCCTTGCATTTAAAAAGCAACAGAAAAGTTAGTCATTGGTACTATTATAAACTTCCACCTGAAAGAATTACTTCTATGTAGAAACTATGTAAAAGATATTGTTGTAACTTACTTGGTTTCTTTTTTTCTGTCTTCTTCGCATAAATGTCCCCCCAAAGTTGAGGAAAGCCATTAGGCACAGGTATTTTAGATAATGTAAAGGATCAATATTTTGGGTAGAATAGCAAAGCATAAGCTTTCTTGATTTCTAAATACAATTATTAATGTATATTTGCATCAGACCTTTACTGAGCTTCCATTTACAACTTCAGATTGATGTCTGGTGCTTCCATATCTTTAAAATGGTAGTTTTTTACTAAACCTCAGGTCTATAAATTTATATGCCTGTCCCTTAGATTTACAACATATCCTTCCTTCCTTCCCTCCCTCCTTCCTTCCTGATTTGCTTTCTTGTTCATTCATTCATTCATTCATTCACTTATACAAATTTTTATTACAAAAATAACATACCTATAGTCACTCATCTTTTTTAAGTTGCTTTATAGCATTTTGTCACGTTAATATATGTGTAATATAACACTGTTACTTCCACAGCATTCCGTCAGTCTCTTGGTGATGTTCAGTTTCCTCCTTTTTCTTTCACCCTATTAGATAACTGCAGTGAACATGCTTACATACATAATTTTTCTGTCCTTCTTGATTATTTCATTGGGATAAATTCCTAAGAGCAGCAGTTCTGGGTCAAGGGGGATAAATATTTTTATGGCTTTTAATATGTCTTGTCAAGTCACTTTCCCATTTAAGGCTTATGTCAATTCACTACTATACTGCCACCATTAATATCATGCCTAAATTACAAATGCCCATTCCTCAAATGACTGTATGTCCTCAGTCTTGCTCTCCTTAGATCTGGCCTATGAGTTGCCGTCCAAAATGATCTTTCAGAGCAGTTTTCATGCCTCCTTCCTGGTGCTCCCCTGGTGGCATGTCCCCTGTCTGCAGTTTCAGGTATAAATTTTTAAATCCCTCTCTTAGCACCTGATTTCATCCATTTTAATTGGTTTACATTTGTACCTAAACCAGCCTCCCTGACATTTATCAGATGACCATTTCTCTTCTAACAATTTCTTATGCTCAGAACTGCTTCTCTACCATATTTCCCCATCTTATTTAATTTCAAAAATTGCTTCTTCTCCAAGTCTGCCAATACAGAACCAGCTGTTGTGATGTTGCTATCTTTAATACTTAGTGTACTTAACTCCTGGTATGTTGCCAATGCTTATTTGTCAGTGTGACCAATGAGAGAAATACAAAATAAAAGAGAATTCAAAAGAGCACTTGGTCTCCTGGGTCAAACTTGAGCAGAGAATGAAGAATTCTGGGTATCTCTCAGAATTTTTGGGTATCGCTACTGTTTTTACAGACAGGCCAATTTAGTCCATCTTCCTTTCTTCTCTCCTTCAGCTACAAAGTGGAAAATATAGTGTTGTCGGTCATTTCAGGAGAATCACAAAACTTTTCCCTTGTAGTGATACTGTCTTCAGTATAATTGCCATTATCTTACCATAAACCCTTACACTTACTGAGTATATTCTGTGTTCCAGGCACTGAGGTGGTGTTCTGTGGGCCTTAGTCCTTTGAACCCTTACACTCACCCTGTGAACTAGGTGCTAACCCTCTATCTTCAGATGAGATGGCCAGACACAGTTGACTGCTCACGGTCACAGCTAGGAAGTGAGTGATGGAGCCATGATTCAAACTGTCATTCTTACAGGATTACTTTCCCATAATATCCAGTCCTTTCCCTGTCTGCAATTATCTGATGCTTTCTTATTGCACGCAGAAAGAAAGTATAAACAGGCACACAGGAGACTTTTCTAAATCTGCCCAAAGTACTTTTTGGTTTCCATCTTCTTCCGCACCTTCGTCCTCTAACATGTATCCCACTCTCCAGTCTCATAGGCTGCTGGTTTGGGGAGCGTGTCACACAGGTTCACACATCTGAACCTTTGTTTTTGCCTCTAGAATGCTTCCCGTTTGCCTCTTTGCAAATTCCTGTGTATCCCTCAAACTCCAACTCAAGTGCTTTGTACTCTGTGCAAAGTAGTCCAGATTTCTCTGCGCAGTTGGCAGTGTGGTTCTCTTTGTTTCTTTTTATATATTTCTGCGGTACTTTTGTTCACTACTTCATGATTATTTGTTTACATGCTTAGCTCTTCAATAAGAATATTGAGGTATGGAAAGCAGCATTTTTATGTGGACACTATTTGATGCATTTTTAAGCATAGCCAAATTTTAAAATTTGTGAATTTCAAATGATGCTGTTTCCCTTTATCCCCCTCTCAGCATAGGGCTACTTTCAAGTTTGAATCAACAGATGAAGACAAAAGAAAGGTAAGCCTTGCAGTTATTTTTGTATGTGCATGTGCGTGCATGTGTGTATGTGTCTGCACACGTGTGTATGTGCGCACAGTTCACGCCTGGACTTTTTAAATGGTAGATTTCTTTTCACTGATGATTGTTGGTTTGCTTTTGGTTTTCCTTCAGTTTGCTTCTTAGGAACCCTGAGAATAAAGACAGGTGCCAAGGTTGGTATGGCTTTCATACCACTCTGTCCTGCTCCGTCCCCACAGGACCGTTAGATTTGTGTAAGTCAGAGGAGTGGGAAGGATTTAAAAGGCACTTGTCCCCCCATTGTTTCACTGCCGAGAGGTTGCTTTTGTTTGGTGGCAGGACTCCAGGTTTCTCAAAATGTTGCTAATGTGATGCTTTGCTAGGATGAGTTAAATTTTGGAAAAACAGCCAATCATGGTGCTGTCCCTCAAATACATATCCTTGCCTGTGCTGGAAGTTACTTGCATTGTTAGTGGTTGTCAGGACACTGGCTTTACTGACACAGGCGGGTAGAGGCAGGAGACTCCCACACAGAGGACTTACTATGAGAGAGCGCATCAGACACTGCACTGCCCCGGGTGTGCTTACCTGCTGGCGTTGCTGTGGCTGCTGTACTGGTTGGTAAAGCATGTTGCCAGTGGGTATAAGCTCACCAGTTCTGCATCTGTGTTTTGCTGGGTTCCATACTTATATCCTGACCTCACAAATGTCAAGAACAGATACGACAGACAGAATCAGTATAAATCTATTACTGCTGCTGGAAGAAGACAGTTTAAATCCAGTACTATGTTGTTAGTAGCTTGATGACACCTTGAAATCATACTTTCATCTGCCTGTGTCCCTACAACTAATATCTGTCTGCCTTGCTTTCCCTCCCTAGATTTCTTCAGTCTATTCTCAATTTACCTCTGTCCTAATTCACACCTTCTCTGGATTACTGTCTCACTTTTCTTCTTCCTTCCTTCCCTTCCTCCCTCCTTCCCTCCCTCCCTCTGTCCTTCCCTCTCTCTATCTGTCCCTGTCTCTTTCCTCCTCCGTCCCTTTGCAGTACTAGAAATAGAACCCATGGGTGCTGTACTACTGATCCACTCCAGCCATTTTTAATATTAATTTTGACATGGCTCTGTTGGGGTGCATGGTCTGGCTTTGAACTTGTGATCTTCCTGCTTCTAGCTGTTCTTTCGTTTTTCAGTTTCATGCCCTTCCAGTTGATTGTCCGTAAATCTACAACAGCAGTCTGACCATGTCATTCTCAACTGCAAAACCCTTTAGTGACTTTCTTTGCCTACAGAATAAAGTTCAAGCTTTTTAAGGTGACACACTAAGTGCTCAGTGATCTGATCTTTGCCTACGTTTGCAGCCTGTTCCTCCTTTTTCCCTTGTATTTTATGTTCTAGCAACATACAATGTCTCTGGTTAAATACACATATGTATCCTTTTAGTTTCTTCCTTCCTTCTCTTGCATATATTGTTTGCAACCTTTCTTTTCCTTTCTGCCTCCTAAACTCTTCCACTCCATGGGGCACCTCTTTCAGTGGTCCTACTGGGGCACCCAGGTAGGGCGATACAGCCTTCTTCAGTGTCCCCTTAATATTCCTTGTAAATATCCTACTGTAATACTTATACCTTACTTAATAATTACATCTCTGCGTTTCTAGATGTTAGGCCCTGAGGGCCCCTGATGATGGGTACTGTTATATATATCCTTATCCTTGATGTCTACAGTGCCCCGCATTTAGTACTCGGAAGTATTTATGGAATAAGAACTTTAGAGATTAAAGGAGACTTTCTTTTGGATTGGAACAATGTAAATAAGGCAAAGAATACCTTTTAGAACAGGGATTCCCAATGAGGAATCTACCGTTTGGGTAGCTTTTTCAAGCTAGACCTGCTCAGGCATAACCCTTACCTACTGAGTCAGATTTTGGGGAGGGCTCCCATTTGGTGCAAATGGTGCGATCCCTATGGAGGAGAATTTAGCAGTATGTATTAAAATTCCAGATGCCTTTTACCCTTTGACCAAGCAATGTCACTTTTAGAAATCTTGTCTGTGTGTATATTGAGCTCGAGTAAAGAGTTATTCGTTGAAATACTGCACATAATAGCAAAAGATGGGATGTAACTAATGTCCAGCAGTTAGAGAATATTTGGAGAGACTATGGCATGTTTATATGATGGAATACTATGATATAAGAAAAAGAGAAAAATCCTGTTATGTGCTACTGGGAGAGTTTAGTGTAAAAAAAAGAAGCAAGTATTAAAAAGAACATTGTTTAACACACTCATGATACGGATTCAGACTAGGAAGTCAGCTGCTGTTTGTTCAGTTGGGAGGATCCATCCTACATCTATAGATTCACAACGTCTTAAGACTATCACTTTAAGAATCTTTAGTTGCACTGTCACTCATCAACGTGAGTGTGTTAAGACAGTTTCTTCTGGGGCTGAGGATAGCTCAGTGGAATAAGCGCTTGCCTAGCAAGCGCAGGGTCCTGAGTTCGATCCCCAGTACCGCAAAAAAAAAAAAAAAAAAAAAAAGACGGTTTCTTCTACCTCAGGTACATTATAGTTGAGGAGAAATTTCCTACATAGTTATTAATGTAGCGTGTAGTTTATTTCCTGTAGGGTAGTAGGAAAACCTGACATTTTCCCCATATAGTGTTCTTGTCCCTCAGCATCTACATGCAGTTGGTTTCAGAACACCCTCTCCCCCAGGATCCCAAAGGCCTCAGTGTTCACATCCCTTACATAAGTACAGTGTTCACATATAACCCATACACATCCTCCCATGTACTTTCAGTCACCTCTAGATTATTTGTAATAGCTAGTATGCTGTAAATGTTACATAAATAGTTGTTATACAGTACTGTTTATTTATTTATTTATTTTTTTTTTGCGGTACTGGGGATTGAACTCAGGACCTTGTGCTTGCCAGGCAAGCACTTATTCCACTGAGCTATATCCCCAGCCCTTCGGATTTTTTTTTTTTTCTTTTTCTTTTTTGGTACCGGGAATTGAACTCAGGACCTCATGCTTGCCAGGCAGGCACTGTGTCGCTGAGCTATATCCCCAGCCCTACAGTACTGTTTAGAGAGTAATGAAAATAAAGTCTGTCCCCATTCTGCACACATGCCTTTTTTTCTGTTACTTTTCATCTGGTGGGTGGTTAAATCCTTAGGTATGGATATTGTCCTTACTTACTTTTAGACCTCTAGAGAGGGTGACTTTATTAGTGGTTACTTCAGTTACAGTGTGTAGATTTCTACTTCCTGGGAGGTCTGTTACAAACAAGTGTCATTAGGGACCTGGCTAAGTAATCTTCATTAATGGAAAAACATTGACAAACAAATCCAATTAAGTCTCCAAGGGTTAAAACCATTAGTGACTCTTCCATGCCTAAAGGCTCTTTTTAGACTTTGATCCAGAAGTGTTGGACAGCTCAAAAGGGTGTACATCCTAAAAGCATTTTAAGTTCTCAACGTATAGACACATAAAGTACAGTAGTTGACACTTCTCAGTATTAAACCCAATCTAAAAAGAAAAGGAATTAAGATTACCACACAGTGCTTTCACTGTTGCAGTTCTTTTTTCTTCCCTAAAGTACTTCTGGTGCCTTCTGCCAGAAGACACTTGGTAATAGCAGCCGCCCTTTTGGTGTAGTGTAGTGCTGTCTCTGAGAAACACAGTATCACTTTTCCTGTATAAAACGTCTCTGTGACGGCTTAGCAGTAGCACAGAGGAGCAGGGCCCTTTCAAAATGAAGCTGACAGTATTGAGCCTTTCAAGATACGGTTATAAGCTAGTGATCCTTAGACCTAGTTACTGACACTGATGTAGTGCTGTGTGTTTTTCCTTCTCACTACAAGTACTTTAATATGGTAGAATATCACCATTTGTATTTTATGCATAAGAAAACCGAGGCTCACGTGAATGACTGCTTCCTGACATACCAGTAGTAAGCAGTGGAGCTTCAAATAGAAAACAGATTTTCTGACTAGTACAGTATATGCAGCTCTCACTGCTCACTGCTCTATAGCTCCCTCTTTTTACCATTTGAGGTATATTTCAGAAGACTTGTAGTTACGATGCAGTACCTTATCTGTTTATTTTATACCTTCAGATGCCAGTTAAGCAAATTCATTTAAACTGGAAGATATAGCAACTTGTAATGTTTATTTCTTCTGAAGAAGTAAAGTTAAGGCTGAAGCATGAAGATCCCAAGTTTGAGCCCAGCCTAGACAACGTAGTGACTTAGTGAGACTATTGAAAAGTAAAAATCAAAACAAAAAAAGGACTAGGGAGGTAGTTCAGTGCAAAGCCCTGAGTGTCATCAACAGTCCTGGGGGAGAAGAGTAAACACAGCCTCTAGTGTTCGTGCGTATAATGCAGATAGCTCCAGGTGTATGTGGATTATTGTATACTTGGATATAAACTCCTATACTCATTAAGGGGTTGGCTTTCTATCCTCTACTAAATTGGTATTCTGTGATTACCTGGCAGCACATAAACAAATGTACCATGCAGGTGCATGCAGTGGGAGTGAGCTGCCACTGTGGTTCTCTGTTAAAATGCTTGCCCAGCATGCATGAGGTCCTAGGTTCCATCTCCAGTACCAACTTCTCCCTGCAAAGAAAGTAGAAGGGGGAAATGAATAATGTAAAAATTCACATCTTTAGCAAATAAAAGCTCCTATATTGGTTTTAAAAATAAAACATTCCTCCAACCCAGTAAAGAGGAGACTCACCTTAGTCTCTTGGAGATCTTGGTGGGTTCAGAGGGAAAGCAAAATATGTTTGTAGGCTTGCTGACTCCTGTCATGGAAAAAGAATTTTCAGGATATGCCAGTAGAGAAGGGTTTGTTAGGACAGAGATTTAGGACTCATCCAAGAGTGTAGCACAGATGTTCTGAGAAAGGAGTCACATTACAGACCGACCTTATAAACGGTGTGCTCCCCCTCGTCCATTAAGCCACAAATGGGAAGCTAAGGGTTAAGGCAGTCTGAAGTAGTCCTGCTCCCTGGAGCAAGAACATTTGAGTGCAGAAAGGAAAGAGGAGGTTCGACCTTTGACTAAAGACTCAGATTTCTGAGTAAAAATTCAAGGCAGATCCAGAAGACACAAAGATAGAACATCTCTGTTAGTGGATTTTCCTGAAGCAGATGAAAATGACAGAGGCTGAGGAGTCGCCGTGACGCTGGAGGATGTGGCTGAGAGGCTCACCCAGGAGGCGCAGCAGCTCCCGGTCCCTGCTCAGAAGGACCTTGACCAGGATGTGGTGCTGGAGAACCACAGCGGCCTGGTGTCCATGGGTGAGGACAGTGGATGAGCACAGCTGCCCTGTGCCTCATCAGTGCCTTTCCTGTCTCAGCTTCTGGGGGCTTTGTGTTTAGGGTTAGCAGGCTAGATGCCCTCTCCACTTTGGAGTGAAGGGAGCCATTGTGGGCATTAAAAGGTGAAATCCACAGTGAGACCCATCCAGCAGTTGAGAAAGCTGACGATCAACTACAGCAGCAATTGCAAAACCAAGAAGGACCAAAGAGGGTAGAATAGTGTTGCAAACAGAATGTACTTAGAAATGCTCAGAGGTGCAAATGTTACTTTCCTTTAAGGGCAAATCATGATATGTTTGATTTACATGGAAAAACTTTGAAACCATATTTAGGTTTATCCAACCAGAGCAGAAAATGTTTTATAAAAGACCTTGTTGAGTTAAATGCAGATAGGAGATCCTTTCTCTATGACACTCATGAGCAAACTCATACTAAAATTAAATCCCATGAAAATAGAAAACCTACCAGCACCAAGTTACAATTCCTTAAAGACCAGCAAATACACAACATAGAGAAAGCCCGTGAGTGTGCTCAATGTGCGGAGCTTTCCTCAGGGAGTCTCAGTTCACTAAGCATAAGAAAATTCATTTAGGAAAGAAACTCCATGAATGTAGTATCTACAAGAAGTTCAACTTCACTAAACATCAGAGTATTCACAACAGAGAGAAGCCCCATGAATGTGGCAAATGTGAGAAAGTCTTCTTCAGGAAATCTCAACTTACTCATCAGAAGATACGTGTAGGAAATAAGCCCCATGTGTGCCCCAAATGTAGGAAAAGTTTTTCTGGGAAATCACTGCTCATTGTGCGTATGTGAATTCATACAGGAGAGAAACCTTATTTATATAGTGACTATGGAAAAGGGTTCATTCAGAATGGTAATCTTATGATACATCAATGAGCTCATATGGGAGAGAAACCCTATGGATGTGATGAGTGTAAGAAAGCCTGCTCCTACATCTTGCCTGGTTAAACATAAGAGAACACACAACAGGGAGAAATGCAGAGATTCATTGAAGGTGGAAAATCTACAGTGAGTCCTTATTGGAGAGTAGTAAACTTATGCAAAGGAGAAACTGTGTTAATGTAGCTATGCAAATACTTTCTGTGATCCCTAGAATGTCAGACATCAGTGGGGTCTTAGAAAATAGGAATGTGGTCCCTGTGGGACAGCCAAAGGGCAAATGTCCACCCTCAGGAGAAAATAGAAGATTTGCACCAGAAAAACCTCATGAATGTTGTGAATACGGTTGTGCCTCCAGTCATTAATTATGTCTTATTTTATTTCACAAATGTGTGTGTGTGGCAGAAGCCCCTATATATTCAGTGTGAAAAAGCCTTATTAAATATTTACTTAAATGTCACATTTGAGATCCTATGAATATAGCAACTAGGAGAGCCTTTTCTGGAACTTGGACCTTATTGTTATTAATTACCATGGAGTATCATGGAGGTTGTGATGATGTAATGATCATGAGAAAGCCTTTGCTCTTGAGGTGTTTTTACACGCTGGAGAGAGAAACTGGGAAGGGGGTTAACTGGGGAGGACCTAAAAAGGTATCTTCTGCCTTCCCCATTAGTAGATAAAATCATGTAGATGAGATTGGGCACGTTCAGGGTGGTATGGCCATAGACAATAAAATCATGTAGAAAAGACACTGAACACATTAACTGGAGTGCCTTTAGCAAAAATATTAAAGTGATTTTGAAGCAAACAAGCCCTGTGAAAAGGAGGAATACTTAAGCCTTCTGTTCCATTTCCAACCTCTTTATATTGGACAAGATACCCTGAAATGTATTCCTATTTACTATGTTAGTGCTTCCATAATTTAAAGGAGATAGCCTCAGGGCCTGGGAGTACATCTCTCATACAGCATCCCCTCCTGCCCACCGTGCTTAGGGCCTTATATTTGGTCCCCAGAACTGCAACAATAAATAAAGCCTCTAGTTTGCATCAAAAACAAAACAAAAACCCAGTGAAGAGTACTAATTGCAATAGATGTTGAAAAAGACATGACATAAAATAAGTAAAAGAATTACAGCTTCACCTGTAAGAGCACAGCCTTATCAAATGTGGGAAAACTTCAATCTTTGAGATAAATCTTTGTGCATATAATTTTCCTCAAAAAGGTAAGTTTAAAGGAGCCAATGTTCAGTCGGTTTTCTTTTTTTTTTTTTTGCAGTACTGGGGATCGAACTCAGGACCGGTTTTCATTCAGACTCACACAACTAAGTTCCCATTTCTATTAAAGCATAGGGTAATGGTCAAATTGAAATGGTGAGGACAAGGACTCTGGGCTGCTCATCTTTGTGTTTCTATCCCTTGCCACTTCATGTGGCTCAGAGTGGGCACTGACAGTAAAGACCTGTAAGCAGGGGGTACCTGGAGACTGGGGAGAAGCCAGACTGTGATTGGGACATATAGCTTGGCTCTGTGTTCTATACTCTCATAGCTGTACTGCAGAATCTCAAAGCACATCTCATAATGTTGCAGACTGAGACAGTAAGACACAATATAATCACAACCATGTGAAATTAATAAAAAGTGTACAAAGAGATTATTACAATGAAATTCACTGAGTGGTACTACCTAAGTATTATATTATTATTGTAGATTGTATTTTTATTTTCTATATTTAAAATTTTTCTATTGTGATAGATTTTTTTTAATTTTTATTTATTTTTTTTATTGTGATAGATTATAATAATTTAAGAATATAATAATTACATAACATATTACAATATTTTATATTGGTGTCATTAGAGATCTAAGAAAGCATTGCTTTTTTAAAAGTCATGCATTTTCTCTAAAATTGAGCCTTTGTGACTACCTGACATAATTCTTTGGGGGTATTTTTTTTTATTAGGTTTAGGGTAGTATTAGTTGCAGCGCCATTTATATGAAGTGAAATGAGTGTACATGAGCACAAAAGTCCATTTGCCAGTTCAGATACTTTCTTTTTTTCACTTTTCCCCTTTAGATTTGGTTTTACCTGGCATATTAGAGGCTTGCGTAGTAATTCTTGTATGCCAGACCTGTATTAGGCCTAGGTTTCTGCGTTGGCTATTTGCTTGTGGTGTTTGGTTTGGCACTTTCTCACATTTACATATTGAGAATTGCCATTGTGGACTATAGGAAATGAATGAGCAAAGTTTTATATTGGGTTCTTCCAAAGAAAATATGCCAAGATAGAAATATCACTCCTCAACTGACTCTGTGCTTGAGAATAGCTTGAGGTATAGATACTTGCTCTGAAAGCCCCTGTTGATATTAGTTATTTGAGATTGTCAAACTGGCTTTTACTAAAATAGGATAAACTTTCTATGCCTTGACTCACTTGAGGAAATATTTTGATACATGATACAAGTAATGCTTCTCACTTTGAATCCAATAAAGATAATTTTCAGTATCTTGGTCTCTTTAAAACATACACACATAATACCAAACATCAAAATGTTTTACTTTTAAAGTTCCTGTCTAGCTGGAATCTAGCACAAAACTTAGAAGGGGTGTTGTATCATAGGGCAGGTTGAATGTCTCATAGTAGTTCAAATAAAACGATTTATATTTTATTCCAAACTCTACTTTTCATTTTAGATGTTTTGCCAAGGCACTGAAGGACTAAATCCAGAGAGAAAGGACAGAACAGCTCTTCTGCTGTAGTGAGTCATGGTGTGGCAGTCCATCCATGATCGTCAGATCACTTTTTAGAGTTTTTGATAAGAATAATTCGTTTGATTTGTACTTGAATTTTAAGTGCATTTTATCATACAAAAGTTTCATCAATAAGTTAATCTTCCAGCCTATACGGGACTGTACACACGTGCTCTCCTGTGAAACTGATGAAATTATTTTTAAAAGTAAATGTTTTAAGTTTCTGAAAATAATTCCAAGGGCACATAGTCAATGAAAAAACCATTTACTGAAGAAAAATCTAGGACTCAGTAAGAAAAGTGGAGTCTGCCTGTGGTATTTGCACCGAGACCTGCCCTTCCTCTCAGCTGAGAGGGTAGAGAAGCTCTCCTTCAGACTTACGCAGTGAAGAGGGGCACAGGGTATCTTTCCTTTGTCCCAGGTTGAGGGCTCTCTTCCCAGGAGGGCCTGCTTTCAACCCCCTAGTGCTGAGACTCAGTTCTCCTGCCTGGGTACTTTCTGAATTGTTTCCAGAAAGTTAAAACATTTATTCTAAAAATAATCTTCATGAGTTTCACTGGAGAGCTGGTATGTGGAGTGCCATACCCTGTCATGGCTGGAAGATTAACTGATTGATTAAAATTTTTATGTGCGCATGTGCACCCAAAATTTGAAGGTACAATTCAAAATACCATGAATGTGACACTGTTGGAAATACTAGGGCCACATTTCTACTTGTCCAGGCTGATGGGATATGAATCTTGGCAGGAAAGGCAAGCCAAGGAGATAGAGGGCTGTGACACCCCTACCTCCACCAAGCTCTGGGCTTCTAAAGTGAGTAAAACTCAGAGAGAAACATATTATGGTCCTGCCTTCCGAATCAGGCAGGGCTCAGCAATTTTTCTCAGTGGGAGAAACAGAAGCTGACCTTACGGCAGAGAAGTTTAATTGGCTCCTAAAGGAACTGACTTAATGTGTAGCTGAGTGTCAAGTTCATGCCTAAGAAAGAGCGCAAGTTATGGTGAAAGGCAATTGAGGGCAGATTGTCAGATTCATTGGACGCACAGGTTAATCCGAAGATCGACTAGCTTGCTAGAGAGAAGGGAGATAGCTGGGAGGAGGTCTCCTGTGGCAAGAACAAATTTAAAAGATTGACCTCAGAAACTTCCTCTTCAAAAGAGCTGTAACAGATTGGATCAGCTTATGGAGCAAACTTGCCCCAAGACCTGGTTGTGGACAGTAGATCAGTTATCCAGCAGTTAGTGTGGCCCACTGGGTGTGGGCAGGAAGAGAATGTCAGAGGTGCCTGCCAAAGCCATTTTCATTCCAGAGCAACCATGGGCATATCCAAGGCGCACCATTCAGGCTTCACACAGAGGGGAGACAGGGAAATAAACCACAGATAATGTAGTCAGCCACTAAACAAATAAAAAAAAGCAAGTTCTGTAACAAGAGGAGGGTTTATCAGTACCTGGAGTTGCTGTAATGTAAAATGTTGAGTCTCTACCTCCTATTATGAGACATGCACAAGGACAGAAAAGAATGATCCATACAGAAGGAAAAGAATGCCCACGAGCGGGACCAGATGGTGGATTTAACAAAGACTTCGAAGTAACCATTATAAATAGATTCAGGGAACTAAAGGCAATCATGATTAAAGAAGTAATAATGGAAGCTATGTTAACAATGTTACATCAAATGGAGACTATCGATAAAATGTTATTAAAGAAACAAATGGACATTCTGGAGTTGAAGGGTAAAATACAGTAACAGATAAAATTTTACTAATGGGGCTCAACAGTAAATAGGCACAAGCAGAAGGAAGAATAGGCTTGAATATAGATCACTGGCTAGTAAGAAAGACAAAACACAAGGGGAAAAGCATAAAGAAAAGTGGAGAACTTTAGAGAAATGTGGGATAACATTTACATACCAGAATACACTGAATGGGAGTTCAAGAAGGACTGGAGAGAAAACATTTGAAGAAATAATAGCTGAAAACTCTCTAAAATTATCAGAAACCTACACATCCAGGAAGTCACTCAAAGGGATCCACAGGTGCATCATAGTAAAAATGCTAGAAACAAAGACATATCTTAAAAGCAGCAAGAGTAAAATGACTCTTGATAAGGTTTACAGCTGACTTAGCAGAAATGGAGGCCAATGGGATAACAAGCTGAGTGTGCGCAAAGGAAAAGCCAGCCCAAAGGCCTGTGTCCAGGAAAGCTACCTTTTAATAATGTAAGGCTAATGAAGACATTTTGATTAAGACAAAAACAAAAAACTTATGAATTTGTTGCTAGCTGACTCACTTTACTAGAAGTACTGGAACAAGTTCTTCATGTTGAAAGCAATGACCCCAAATGGCAGTTAAAATCCATACCATAAATAAATAAATAAATAAATAAATAAATAAATAAAGAGCATACTTGTTTATAGTAATTTTAAGTGGCATAGTTGTAGAAGTCAGTATAGAACCAGCAAGATCTTGTCTCAAAAAAAGCATTTATATAAAACAGTATGCATATAATCTATTATTGAGCCAATAATAGAAATGAAACATACTTGCCTAAAATAGTGCAAAAGTGAAACTTAGCTGCATTAGACTCAAAGTGATTCCGGATGGTAACTAGAACCCACAAGAACAAGATAAGAGAACCAGAAATGATTGAGAAAAAGCTAATATAATAATACTCTCTTCTTTCATCTATCTCATAAAATTATAAAAGTAATACAGTGCCACATTTGAGCATATATAACCATAATACCACACAAAGAGGAGATACAGAAGAGTGCTTATAGGAGTAGCATTTCTGTATCTCACAGGACTTAATTATAATCTGGAATAGATTTTGGTAAGTTAAGATATATTTGCCAAGCTCTAGAGCAATGATGGCGAACCTTTTAGAGCTACCAGTGATACAGACAGCTGCAGCACACGTGCTGTAGGCTCACTACCCTTGCCCTAATCACTGAGGACATGTACTCTGTAAACTATGAAGTGTTGAAAGAAAGTAAAGAAGATACAAGTAAATGGTAAGACATCCCACCTCATGGATTGGAAAACTTACTTTTGCTAAAATGTCACTATTCTCCATAGTGATCTTTAGATTTAGTTCAATCCTTTTTAGAATGCCTAATGGCTTCTTTATAGAAAACCAATTCTAAATTTCATGCAAAATTGCAAAGACACAGTAAAACTGAGGACTCAGAACTTTCCAGTCTGGAAGTGTAGCATGGGGAGAGCAGTCGTAATGAGGGTAATGTGAGCTGCGTGCAGGTGAGAGCAGCTGCCAGCAAGTGAGGTGTGGCGCCCCAATGGGGCCATGCGAAAGGGTCACCTTGGGGGCAGGGTGCAGCTCAGCAGCCAGGCACCAGTCTGACAAGAGCGAGGTCCTGAGTTCAAGTTCTAGTACAAAAAAAAAAAGAATCAGTTGGGTCCTTAGACTGTATGGAAAAGTTAACTCAAAATTGATCAAAGATGCAAGTGGAAGAGATGAAGCCATGAAACTTGCAGGAGAAAACATATAAATTAGTCTTTTAACAGTAGATTTTAACTTTTAACAGTGGATTCTCTAGATGATACCAAAAGCATAAAGGGTTAAAGAAAAAAAATGGATTAAATTGGACTTCATTGAAGTTAAAAGAAGTCCATGCTTCAGAGGATACTATTTAAAAAAGACATTCTGTAGAATGGAAGAAAATACTTGCAAATCATATTTCAGATAAGACATAATCTAGAATGCATAAAGTCTTAACTCATAAAAAAGACAAATGAACTTAAAAATAGGCATAAGAGTCAGGGATCATAGTAGGGGTCTGTAATCCCATCTACTTGGGAGGCTGAGACAGGAGGATTGGAAGTTTCAGCTTACCAGACCTTGCCTCAACATAAAATTTAAAAAGTGCTGGGGGTGTAGCTCAGCCCTCCTTGGGTTCAATCCTCAGTAACCATCCCTCCCCCTTCACACAGGGATTTGAATAGAAGTGTTTCCAAAGAAGGTATTCAAATCACCTTGATATTAATCAGGGAAAAGTGAATCAAAACCACCATAAAATACCAGTTCATACCCACAATGATAGCTAGAATAAAAAAGTAATATAGTAACAAAAGTTGACTAGAACATGGAAAAAATCAAAACTGTCATATGCTGCTGGTAGGAAGGTAAAATGGTTCAGCCACTTGGAAAATAATCTGACAGTTACTGAAAATGTTGAAAAATTAACATGTATCCAACAGTTACACTTCTAGAGAACTAGACACATATCCACACAGAAACTTGTACAGAAATGTCCAAGGCAACTTTATGAATAGTAGCCAGCAAGTGGAAACAGCCCAAATGTCCAACAGCCAGTGAATGAATAAACAAAATGTGTTATATCCATACAGTGGAATTTATACAATCATAAAAGAAAGTAACCCATATATGCTACTAGGCGGATAGACCTGGACAACATAACGCTGAGTGAAAGAAGCCAGGCACAAATGATTTCATGTGTGATTCTAATGTTAAAGGTCTAGAATAGCAGATCTGTGGTAACAGAAAATAGATGAGATGTTGTCAGGGGATAGAGAAAGAGGGGAATCAGGATTTACTGCTAATGGGTATTGGGTTTCATTGGGGAGTAATGAGAATGTTCTATAATTAAATAGTGATTATTGCTTAAGTATTATATTAAGACCAAGTGTGGTTGTACTCACAAGGTGAACTTTATAGTACGTGAGTCATTACATTTCAATAAAAGCTGTTTTTAAATAAGTGCTTCTAGATAACATATATGAGTAGGCCCATCAATGTTCCAGGGCTATATAGATATGAACACATTTACAGCAAAGCTTTAAAGTAGGTACTATTATTTTGCTTATTTTACAAGTGGGAAAACAAAGGCACAAACAAATTATTTTTCTAAACTAGTGGCAAGTAGGATGCTATGATCTGAGCCTGGGCAGGCTGGCCCCACAGCTCATGTGCTCACCAAACTACCACTCATTAGTAATTTATCAGTTGCTTCTATTTATTTTCTGATTTTAGGCATCCAGAATTTGAGATCTGATGCAGAGCACAGGCACAACTTTGACACTGAACTGATTATCAGCATAGACAGAATACAGAAGCATGCTGACCAGTATAAGTGACTGGATAATTAATGATGTCTGTGTCACCTCTTCTCATATACTTTATGATGCTTGACCTGTACAACTTAAATGTGTCACATTTTTTTGGATGAATCAGATTGATTTGTTTTTTGGGCAAAAAGTATCTTTTCTTAGTAGTTAGCTCTTCTAAAAGATTTTGACCATATGCAAAAGAAAGTGGAGAATTTGTGTAACTTCAGTTAATGGAATACTCTTAGTGATCTAAAAGAACTTGTGGCTCACCAGGAATTTCCAATGTTCAGCTGCTCCATTGTAGATGAAAAACTGGAAGATTGACTTAACCCAGCTCAGAATTTGTGTTGGTTTAGGGGCTTATTTTGCAAGGGGAAACAATAATAATGGATCAGTAGTGGAATCTAGGAAGTCTGTGCCAGTGGGATGAAGGATCTGTGCTAGCAGGCTGAGGGATCTGCACTGGAGCCAGGAAGTGATGCTCAAAGTAAGAACCAGAGCTCCCCCGAAAGGTACCACAGCCGTCCTCAGCAACAGTGAGGTCCCAAGCTCCTCTGATGATCAAGATGGCCGAGTTCCCATCAGGGAAGCCAACGCAGCAAGCTTCTTCAGGAGCCTGAGCTGTGTTCCTTCTTCCCCTCTGGAGCCAGGAAGCGATGCTCAGAGGACTAGAGCTCTCCCAAAGTGAACCGAAGCTATCATCAGTGCCAATGAGGTTCTGAGCTCCTTGAAGGATAAAAACAACTGAGTTCATCAGGAAAGCCGGCATGATGAGCTCCTCCAAAAACAACCAATAGCTCCTTAACAGCTTCCACCAGCTCCAACAGCCTTTCTCCGCTCCCCACAGCTTCTCAGCTCTTAACAGCCTAACTTCTCTTATGCTGCTGGCAACAATCCCCAAGTGGGCCTCCTACACCCAGCACCACGCTTACTCAGTTCAGCTGGGGGTTGTAAATGGACTACCAGTTATCAATCCACTACAGAATTAATGAGTGGAAATGTGAGACTCAAACCCAATCTTTGACCTCCCTTATTGCTGTACCCATCACCTTTGCAGGGCTTGTTCTCTAGGAATTGAGTACAGTAAGGAACCAAACTGTCTTCCAGTCCAGCAATTCCTCTGTAGTGTCCTTCATGAAAAACCATCATGTTCTGAATAATGTCAGCAATGGGAAGTTCATAAGCAGCCATTCTGCTTTTGGATAAGTTAATTTAGGAAGCTTTCATATGAATTTAAGTCTGCTTTGGTTGATTCTCATAGTTTTTCCATATCCCTCTCTGTCTCTGTTCATGTCATTGGGCTCATCTTTCTTCCTGTCTCCTGCTGCTCAGTCTGTATTTTCCTTTCCACTTACTGCCCAACATGCTTAAGGACCTTTCTCTGGGTAAATTCCCTGTAGTTTTTATTCCTGTAATCTAGTAAGACACAGTTTAAATTACTTTATAATGAAAGATATTTAACCTTATTTATTTTACATATTGTCAGCCTCTAATGTTATGCATTGCAGGCATTGATTTCAACTTCAGTTGAGTCAGCCTTCTTTTATAACTCACTAACCCAAAATAGATATCACTTAGAATATACTTCTCTTTAATAATTTGTGTGCACTGAATTTTCTTGTGTGTGTTTTTGAGACAGGGATTCACTATACACTACTAGGCTGGCCTAGAACTCACTTTGTAGCCCAGGCTGGCCTTGAACTGTCAACTTTCCTCCTGTCTCAGCCTCCCGAGTGCTGATATTGCATGTGTGCACCACTACGCCCAGCTTTGCATGCACTGAATTGTAAATTAGCATTTTCAGTTGTGTGCCTGTACCGGTACTGTATATACAAGTGCATGGACACTGTAAAATTAAATGGCATTGTAGAAGATACAAAACTAATAATACAACATTGTAGTTTATAGTTCAACATCATCATTTGCCAAGGAAAGGTAAATCCAGGTTTAAAAAAATTTCTAGCTACTTTTTGCCTATGTAGTATGTGCCAATTAGTATTTCTTGATCTGTTTGTTCATCTGGCCATTGTTATGATAAAATATGCATTGCCTCCTACTCTGTCTCAAGCATTATGCTAGAGATTTGTTAATATGCTATCTCAGTTTATATTTATAAGCCATGGTTGTTATTCTTATCTTTTGAGATAAGGGAATGAACCTCAAATAACTTGAAGAAATTTGCCTAAGATTGCATAGCCACACAGGGCAGAGCTAGTTTGAATCCGAGTGCTGTCTTTGCTTCAGTTGTACTATTTCCTATTAAGTAGTTTATAAGATGCCTGACCCTTTGTAACGTGTTCTCTCAGATGCTATCTATATTGTCATTCTAATAAGCCTGTGAGCTAGGTACATCTTTATCCAGTAGATGAGAAAATTTAGCTTCAGAGAAGCTGAGTAAATTGCTGCAGAGCCAAGTTCAGAAAATAGTAAAACCTGAACTAATAAAAAGAACCCAAACACTTGGTTTCTGTTCCTTTTCCACTGTACAGTTGGTCCTCCTTATCCATGTGGCTTTGCAGTGAGCCACAGATCAAAAATACTAGAAAAATTCTTACTGAACATGTGCAGATATTTTAGTACAATTCCAAACCATAGTCTTAACAGTCATTTACATAGCATTTACACTGTAACAGATGTTATAAGAAATCTAGAGGCAAGTTAAAGTTTATAGGAGGACGTGCTAGATTATATGCAAATACTTCAACATTTTATTTAATGAAGTATGCATCCTCAGATTTCGTTAGTAGGGGGAGGATCATGGACTCAGTCCCCCAGCGGATACCAAGAGACAGCTGTACTAATATTGTGTTTCTGTGCCTTTGACAACCCATAACCTCACAGAACTATCTGATTGAGACAACTTAGCTTTCCTCTTATCCCTGTTTTTACTATTTGTCATCTTGGGCTGTCATAATGAAATACCATAGGCTGGGTGGCTGAAACAGTAGAAACTTACTTCCCACAGTTCTGGAGGCCAGTGCAATAATAGAAGTTATTCTGAGGCTCCTTCTCTTGTGTTGTGGGCAACCCCCATCTCACTGTGTACTCACATGACCTCTTCTTTGTGTATATGTAGAGAGAGACCAAGTTCCCTGTGTCTCTTCTCATAAGGGCACAGATCCCACCAGATTCAGGCTGCCTGCTTTTGACTTTATCTCACCCTCACTTTTTAAAAAATTTATTACCTCCCAAGACCATTGCATTGCAGGGTAGGGCTTCTGCAGATAAGTGGGGAAGGGCATTTATTGACTTGTGTGTGTGCCTGGGCTGCTAGAGCGAAGAGACAGGATCTAAAGAGAGAACTAATTCAGACTGAGTATTGTGGGGTAGATGATGGCATTGGAGGCAAAATAAATCAACTCCAGAAAGATTGATTATATATAGTACATTAAGACACTGAAAAGTACAGCAGCGCTGTAGAGCTCCATGGGCCCATGATTTACATTAGCCACTGTGATGTGAGGAGCATACTGTAACAGTACCTGTCTTCCAGTTGTGCTAGGAGTCTATATAACCTAACTAGAGCTCATGCTGAGGATTAAATGAAGCAGTGGTCTCCATTTGGTGAATTCTAGTTTGTGGCAAATGAAGATACTTCTGTACCTGCTAGTATGTTAACTTCTTAAAGGACTAAAATTTCATATATGAAAAATAGAGTCAAGCAGTAAGAGAAGCAGAATTGGTACTTTGAAGAGAAATAGTTCTGATGTGCTTGTTTCTGCTCATTTAAGAAAGGGCAGCTAATTGATTTTGTAAACTTCATTTGTGCTTGTCTTTTCCACCTGTTAGTGAACTCTTGATGCAACATTCTTTTTTAGTGTTGCCAATTTGCAAAGAAACTTAAGCCAAACTGGTTTGATTATTGTTACTCAGGACTCTTTTAAGTCTTCTTGGCAGAATCACTGGGATATAGAACATAACCAGAAGGATTGTATTACTGGAAAATATTTATCTGTAAAAAGGGAACCTAGAGATGGAATTTCTAGCTCCCCTTCTAGGTAAAGCCTCATTCACAGAGACAACATCCATTAAATAGAAAGTGAAAATTACCATTGCTCTCCAAAGTGGTTTAAGTACTAAGCTAAATATACATGAAGCCAGTGCCCTGAGCATTCATTTAGAAAAATCTCATCTCTAGCTTTTTATAAAGAAATTCCAACTTTGACCACCAGAATCTTTTCTCTAACCTTCAGTAAAAGCACATTTCAACATGGGGGCAATGTCATTAACTGTTTAGTGTTTTGGTAACAGCTTTTTAATAGATCTGCTTGCAGAACACAGCATAGTTCCAGTGATTAATGATCGGAAGTTTATTTCTAGCTATTACAGTAAGCTCCCTCCTCCCCCTCTCTCTCCCACCCTTGCTCACTTGCTTGTTTACGGGCTGTGTATGAGAGCAGAAGTTTAGAACGATCAGATTTAGGTGACTGACTTTCAGCTCCAGTTAAGAACTAAAATTAGATCCCTGTGGAATACATATCCACGGATGTCCATCAGAGGAGAGTGTAGGCATAACCTTGAAGAGGCCAGGAAGACATCTTCCAAGAGGGCCTATTTTGGCTACGAAAACTCCTTTGACAGCTCATTTTTAATCTGGAAAATTCACGTGACTTTTGTATTGTAATTTGTAATACATTTGTTTATTTTCATGGAGAAATGCTGTCCTCAATATAGGATAACTCTTTTAGTAAAATAGTGATTCAAGAAGATGCACTAGGATTATCTTGTGATTTTTAAGTATCCTGTGGCACTGGGCCACATCTCACCAATGAATGTGCAGGGCCTACTTTGAGAGCAGATCCTGTCCCACCACTGTAGGAGCACTGGCTGATTCCAGTGAGTGAAAGCACAGCTTAAACGTGTGACTAACTCTAGCGCAGTGGGGAAAGAGGAAGGGGAAAGAGTCTGTGCTTATTAGAGGGACCCTGGCAGGCTGTGAGATAGGTGTTTCACTAATATTGAATGGAAACATTAAAAAATAAAAAAACAGAACTGTATAAGGGCTTAGGTCTGTTTAATTAAGGAGGAGGGAAAAGTCCATCCTCAGTATTTCCTTTCACAGGCTAAGTTTAGTCCAGAACTGCTTTTAATGTTAAAAAAACATCTATTTTTTGCTTCATTTCTTATCTATTGCCAGATATCAGATTTCTTACCTATCGCCAGATATCAGTAGAATGAAAAAAAGTGGAACTGAGGCGCTAATAAAAATTTACATTCCCTTTCCACTGTAGCTCTCTGCCACTTTAAGATCTTTTGACCTCTCTGGGAGTCAATTTTTAATGTATGTAGAATAAGAAAAATACCCCTTTATTCTGAGTATGTTGGTAGGTATTTTTTTAAGGGTTCTGTGGTGAAATCGATTTTTCTCCCTCATACTATATGCACTTCCAAAACTTATTTGCACATAGACCCATTTTTCGTAGAACCTTTTGCACTACTTACGGTAAACGTAAGTGATCACATACACTCTTCCAACTCTCAGCACTAATTCTGAAACTCGCACTCATTTTACTTGGCTCTTCAGCCCTTTTCTGGCCAAGCTGAAATCAGTGTCTGTGCGTGTGTGTTCCCCACCCTGAGGTCATGGTATTTTCTTGTTTCTTGCAAATAAAACAAAATGTTTTGCATTGTTCACTTGCTCTTTTCACTGTTGTTTCAGTTTTCAATCATTGGCCTATTTTTAGCCTGACCTATTAATCTTTACCTGAATTTCATCAACTAATAGTCAAGATTTCTGAAACCCTCAACTCATTAAACCCTTTTCATAGCAGTAGGACCAGAAGGACTGTCACATCTACATATGACTGACTGTTTCAGTCAGGAGAAGAAGCTTCTTTGAAAGTACTGCCATTGATGAGATTTTTACATAGGTCTTACTTTAGGAAGTGTGAAAATTTATCTTTTACTGTGTGCCATCCCATGTAGTAAAACAATCTGGTAAACACAAGGAGTATTTTCCCCATTTTATAGGAAAAGAAACTAAAGTTCAGAAAAACATGCCTCAATAGGTAATAAATAGCAGTTTATCTGACAGCAATTCATATTCTTAACTACACCAGGTAGCTTCTAAATATATGTGTTAAAGTTACAATAAATAACATTTACAGTTTAGTTCTAGAGTAACACATACACATTCTTTTAATTTCCCAACAACCCTGTGAAGTAGGTACAGTACTATTCCACCCATTTTACATAACAGAAAGTTCAAGTTGACCAGCTTATTTAACATGTTCCTGCCAGCTTGACCCACCTGATGCATATATGACTGTCATGCATGTATCACAGGTGGGTCAGAGGTAGCCAGCAGTGAGATGCAGAATTTCAGCCTCATAATGAAGGTGTTGGTCATACAGCTAAAGTTAAGTGGAAGCTGGGAATTAAACTCACAGTTTTAATGACCTATTAAATGTTGGAACATAATCTTTTATAATGCACAGTGCTTTGAAGATGTCATACTTAGTTTGTATGTATGTCAGTATTCAACATAATTGACAACATCTTTGTACCTGTAGAAGAAAGAGATATATCAGACAAATCCAAATCCATACCCTACCCCCCACGCCCAGTCATTAACGAAGTAAGTCTTCATAAATACAACTCGGGTAGAGGTATTAAGTTCTATAACAGCAGCACAGATGAAAGTACTCTCGATTTAAAGCTGAAAGAGGTTACTTCTTGCTGGAGAATGGTGAAAAGGTAGCATTTGAAGATGTGAATAATTTAGGAAGTCAAGGGTTGAGAAGACATTCTCAATACAGAAAATAACATGAGGGGAAAAAGCTCACACTGGTATTAATAAGTTACTATGCCTGGATGAAGTATACTGTGACAATAAAGAAGGGGTCTGACTCCTTCCTAGTTAATGAGTTTGGAGGCATTTGATCTGAAGTTCCCATGGTGGGAATATTAAGGAGAAATATCTACCAGGCAATAACATTTTTTTTTTTTGCTGCCAACTTTTAGAAATTAGTCCCCTGCCTCAGCAGTGAATGATACCACCATTAAACAAGTTGTCCAAGTTAGAAACCTGGGGAGTTCTTGCCTCTTGCTCTTCACCCATGACCAATCCTACAGTTGATTCTGGTCCCTTAAAATCTCTTTATGTTTCTCAGTTCCACCACCACTGCTTTAATTCAGACTTCCATCATTTTTCACTTGGGCTATGACAGTAACCCCTTATCTGATCCCCCGCTTCTGGACTTGCTTTGTTTGCTTATCCATTTTCCACATTCAGAGTGGTGTTTCCCAAGAACAAATCTAATGTCACTCCCCTGCTTATTACCACCTTGCAATAAGTTCCTCATTTCCTTCTGGATTAATCTCAGGCTCTTCATTATTCTAATCATGCAGACACAGACTAGTGTATCCTCTCCTTAAAAAAGAGAATGACAGTTTCTCTTGACCTTGTATTCCCTCTTAATCCCATCCCGTTTTTCTGCTTCCCTTGTGTCTTAAAAGGTGTCTACCTCTCTTTCCTTATTCTCACATTACAACTACTGTTCAAAACGCCTTTTATCACCATTGTGATGTAGTAGTCAGATCCTTATGCATTTTCATTTTTCATCTACATTGTGTGTTATTCCCTCCAGAAAATCCTTTTTCGTGTCTTTTCTTCTGGAATCCTATACTGATAAATTTTTTCTAGTTTACATCTCTCCATCTCCTTTTTCACTGTTGGGATTTTTTCAGGACTCCCACTCCTGCTCTATATTTTTCTCTAGGTGATCTAATTCATTCCTAAATTGAAATGTCCTTACTCATATAGAAAGCATGGCCTTGATCATGACTTAGTGCTCCAGCCACATATATATAGCTTCCTGTTTAAGTATAAGCAGTTCAAACTTAATGTGGCCTTATTGAATTTTCCCCAAATCTGTTCTTTCCCTACTATCCCCCTAATAAGTGACACTGTGTTACTTAAGCTGGAAACCTTCCTCCCTCTCAAAAACAGCAACACCTGTCAACCTTTCCTTTAAGATACATGCCAAACCTACCTGCGTCTCTCCTCTCCACTATGGCCACAGTAGCCGAAGCTGTGTCTGCCCCCTTCAGTCCCTTTTCCACATAAACAGCCAGCGTGTGTTTTTAAAATTTTAGTTGGAGCAAAGTCTGATCTTTTAAGACTTCACATGATACAGTTCCTATGTACTTCCAGTTTCATTTCATGGCAGTCTGCCACCAGTGTCACCCACACTGGCTTTTAAAAACTTGGACACACCAAGCTGTGCCTATACTGCTGTTTCTTGTCTTTGCACATTTAGCAGGCTTCTCATTATCACAACTTAGCTTAAATATCTCTGCCTAAACTTGATCCTTCCTTCAGTTATTTTGTTTAGCATTTTATTCATTTCCCTTTTAATATTTAATGACATCTTAATTGTATTTTTATTCATTAATTATCTTCCCCATTAGACTGTGGTCTCTGTGGAATTACCAGAGTTAAAACTTTGTTCACTACTGTATACTTACAGCTTAATACAATGCCTTGAATATAGTAGGCCCTCAAGATATTTGTTGGATGGCAGACTGGAAATTGAATCTTTATGTCTCAGGTAGGCTGTGGATATAGATTAGTGGCATAAGTGCCTGCTTGGCAAGTACAAGGTCCAGAGTTTGATTCCTGGTGCCACAACAAAACAAAACAAGACTTGTAAGCGCAAGGTCCTGAGTTCAATTGCTAGTACAAAAAAAAAACAAAACGAAGATTTATGTTTCAGGTATCTTGGATATCACTTCCTTAGGCAATTTTTCCCTGAATTGGTCTGTCTTCCTCCCATAAGATTGAATTCAGGTGCCTTAGCTTTGTGTTCTAGTATTTTATGTGTGGATCAGTTTCTTGATTGGGGGGAGCTGAGTTTGTTTCTCAAAATTTCTGTGTACATTTTTGATAGTCATGACTTGGTAGCAGTGCTTTGGTGTTAGTAGTTTCTAGTGGGTAGAGGTTAAAGATGCTATGAAATGACCTACAACGCACAGAACAACAACAATAAAATGTGCAGAACGGCCTCCCAAGGAAAAGACTTTTGCAGTCCAAAATGACAATGATCCCTGCCGAGAAACTCACCATGTTCATTTATAGCTTATGTTTCTTTGTGATCCTGTACTTGATTTTAAATTCCTTAGCTGGACATATTGGTACACACTGGTAATCTCAGCTACTCTGGAAGCTGAGGTGAGAAGATCTTGAGTTCTGGGCCTTCGTGTGCAACACAGCAAGATCCTGTCTCCAGGAAATGTAATAAATTCTGTAGAAGTTCACTGTCGCCACCCTGTATTGCCTTTAATTTATAAAATAGGCACTTGGAGAATTCCCAGTGAATATATGAATAAATAATACACAAACCAGCCAGGTTTTAGGTTGCAGTTTGAGCACTTGGTCTCTGAAAGGTTCACCAACCCTAGGATAGAGCACGTTCACACACTTTCCATAAGCCCATGTTGGCCCACCTCCTGCCACCTCCTGCTGTGAAATACTGAGGGTAGCTGCTCGGTCCTTTTTTTTTTTTTATCTTTTCTAAGACAGTTTTGCTGTATAGTTCAGGCTGGCCTTGAGCTCACTTCGTAGCCCAGGCTGGCCTCAAACTCACAGCAGTCCGCCTGCCTCAGCCTCCCGAGTTCTGGAATTACAGGCATGTGCCACCATGCCTGGCTGCTGCTTAGTCTTTGAGGTAAAATATGTCTGTCACTTATGGGATGATATGAGAGATTCACGTGAGGAATTGAGGAGATACAGTATTTCAAACCTATATTCTATTTAAGTTAAAGCTAAATTGTTGTGACAAAGGACCAACAACTTTAAAAGGGACCAGGATAGAAGTGATTTAAGAAGTGTAGGTATGTATCACCTTTTCATGTCATAATTCTAAGATGACATCCAGGCATGTGGTAGCTGTGCTCCATGCATTTATTCTTAGGGGACCTGATTCTTTCCAAGTTGTCAAGCCATGTTTTAGCATTTGAATATTGTCCTGACATAGACTGCACTACCACTTCTAAGTTCTGAGCTGTAGAAGGGGATAAGAAGGTAGAAAAACATACCCACTGTCTTAGGGACTGAGGCTTAGCTTGGAAATAGCATAGAACAGTGATGGCGAACCTATGGCATGTGTGTTATTTTCTTTTAAGACCAAAGATGTTAATGTATGAGTTATTTTTTCTAAACTAAAACCTCAGTATTTAGACTTAATTGCAGTGTTAGCACTTTGCAATAAATAAGTGGGTTTTAGGTTGCAGTTTGGGCACTTGGTCTCTGAAAAGTTCACCAACCCTGGCATAGAGTATGTTCACACACTTTCCATTGGCAAAAGCTCACTCTGGTGTTTGAGGCACACCTGGAGAATGTAGTGTAGCTAGACAGCTGTGGGCCTTCCCATAGTCCTGGTACTACATAAGGAGACAGGGTTTTCAGTATTTAACAGCTTAGCAATTACATAAACATCTAGGAAGCTTTATATTACTGATTCATTACTCTGGAATCTGATATAGTTTTACTACCTTTGTTATATAATTAAAGAGAACTTATAAAGGATAAAATGCATTGTCTAGAACAGTACTTCTCAAATTATTTGTGATAAAGGGCCAAGGTGTTATTGTTTGTTCATTTTCTGCTAATTTATGGTAGAGCAGTACTTCAGCACAGTACAGTTAAAACAACACTAAAAGAAACAGTTACATTCTTGCATGTCATAGCAAAGTCAAATCATTGTAAAGGTTCCTAATGGATATTCTCAGTTTCTTAGACGTGTCTCAACTCATACACCTATCTCAACATGATCTAGTGACAGTCTGTGAACGGCCACTAATCCTCAACAACTCTGTTGAGTAGCACTTTTCTCAAAAGTTTTTTCTGAAAACCTTTATTGGGTTGCCACACTATAGTAAAACTATTATGTCATTCGTTTAAAAGAGGGATTTTCTTTATAAAACTTGACTAATTTTTAAAATTTTAGCTGGGCATGGTGGCACACACCTGTGATCCCAGCACTCAGGAGGCTAAGACAGGAGGATTATTGTGAGTTCGAGACCAGCCTGGGCTAGAAAGTGAGCTCAAGGCCAGCCTGAACTGCACAGTAAGACCCTGTCTCAAAAAACACAAAATTTTAAAAAAATTGTTTAGAAATCACTTCTTAAACTATGATAAATCTTTTGATTTATAAGTAGGTTTGCTTGCTTCATAGCTAAAACCAAACCTAAGCCTAGTTTTACAGATTCATAGTGAACCCTACCATGCTGGAGCTTGAAGAAAGTTGTATTAGAGGGCTTTTTGCCGTAATGCTCAATGCAGTGGAAAGAAGCCTAATAAAGTGACATATTCAGGATCACAAGTAATAAGTTGGAGACAGCTACAACACTGATTTACAGTGGAAATTACATTGGAGCCAGATGATCTGGGTTGAATCTTGCACTAAGTATCTTTATAAGACACCTACGAAGTGTGTGGTATGGCATGTACTTGGGAGGCTGAAGCAAGCGAGTTACTATGAGTTCAAGGCCAGCCTGAACTGTAGAAAAAGACTCTATCTCAAAAAAAAAAGAAAAAAAAAGAATCATGCTTTAAGTGTTCAAGAAGCATTTCTCAGATTGAATAGCATATATAAAAGTTTTTTGGAAACTACAAAGCATATAAGCAGAAAGTAAAAGTGAGAAGCCGTGCTTTCTAATGCCAAACTCCTCGCCTTTTCTACTCTCTGCTACACTCATGTGGAAGTCTCCTTGAGGACAAGCATCATATTTGGTATTGCATCCGTTTAAATTACGCTTATAAGCACTCAGTAGCAATATGGAAAATGCATGCATTGAATTAGGAGGTCAGGAAACAAAATGATATGCACACAATGCTTGAAACTGTGTTAAAGTGCAATTCCTATTATGGAGAATCAAGTAGGTGGAAGGGTAAGGCTGTCTCCACTGCATGTAAAATAGCACAGATAGTATGAATATGTGTAGTGCCTCTTTTTTCATTAATAATTTTATATTTTAAAGAACACATATTTAAGTAATTTAAATTCTTCAGAGAACTGCATAAAACCACATAACTTTAAAATGTTTTAACACGAGAATTTTTACATCTATGAATTATTTTTCATCAGGGACATTGGTCTATAGCTCTCTTTTTCATTGTGTCTTTATCGGGTCCTGGAGGCACTGTAATGCTGATCTCATGGAGTGTTTGTTTGGGAGGGCTCCTTCCCTTTCTATCTTGTAGAATAATTTGAGAAGCATTGGTGATAGTTTTTTTTAAAGTCTGGTAAAATTCAGCAGTGAGTGGTCCTTGACTCTTCTTTGTTGGGAAATTTTTATTACTGTTTGAATCATTACTTGCTATTGATCTATTTAGTTTTTTGTAAATCCTGTTGATTAAATTTTGGGAGGTCATGTGTGTCCAGAAATGTGTCCACTTTTCTAGATTATCCAGTTTGTATCCAGTTTATATAAAACATTTATTTAGAACCCTGCCTCACCCTTACATGTGTACGCACATCAGCAGTAGCAGCGGTTTATTCAGTGGAGTCACGTGTTCACTGTGTGCTGGCTGCTGGGTGTGCAAAGGTCAAGGTACCCAGAGCAGTTATTTCTCTTCTGTAGAAAAGTGCAGAGACCAGTGTACCTTATCCCATGTGGTATGGTGCTACCGGAAAGCCCTGGGCTCGCTCACAGAGAATGTGCACTCTGAACAGGGCAGGGCAGGCCTCCGGGTCAGGGTCAGTACCACTGAAATCACAAGTGTGACCAGAGTCACCCAGGAGGCTGAAATAGCTATCAGCTGACTATTGTTACCATGCCCTTTGTTTTATTTTTGGAAAAGGATAAAGTTGTACCATCTTGTAATTTGCCACTACAAATAATATGAATTCTTAAAAGATGGGATCGTTCCACTTTCATGCTTGCTGTCCTCAAATGGTTTTTTACTTTTACATCTTTCCCTTTTGGACAGATATTACAGGTATTATTCTTGGAACATTGCCATCTCTTCATGGGCAAAGCAAAGGTAAAAGAAGGAGAAGAGCATGGGTCATGCTTCTGGAAGCAAATTGGAGGTCTTGTTTAGCCTCACAGAGGTGTAAAGTTCAGCCTTTCCTTCCATACCCCAGCCCTTCTGGGGAGACGTGCTACTTGTACATTGTCTGCCCATGGTCCCAGATGTCTTTCCCGTTTTCCCTTCTCTGCCTGGCCTTGGATGACACCGAAATGAAGGCAATTTGGAGAAATGAGGAGATCTAGGTAACTCAGGCAAAAGTAGTTCACAACCTAATGCTGACTGCCCAGGCCTGAGAACCATACTGCAGGATGGTATTGAAGGCTACAGAGGTGTTTTTTGTTTTTTTAGTTTTGGTGCTGGGGATTGAATCCAGGACCTCACATGCTAAGCAAGTGCTCTGCCACTGAGCTACACCCTCAGCCTACAGCAGAGCTTTGTATGCTCTCAAAACATGTCCACTTTCACAGTCAAATTCAGTCCACACCAGTGTCCTAGGAGATAGGCCAAGCCAGGCTGTTTATGAGACAACAACATTGGAAAGATACTCACACTGCAAAGAAAGGAAACCAGAACATTAAGTCCTGAGAGAGCGTGTGACCTGTATCACAAAATCCATCCATCCCTCGTAAACCACTTTTCACTGTGAGGCCAAGCTGATCAAGCAGGAGTGAAACAACCGTAGAGCCGAGGACAGTTGCTCCATGTTTACAAGGGTGATACTCCACACAGGACCTTCTAGCACTGGAAAGGAATCAACCCTGATGTTTATCAAGAATGGAACCCTGGGAGTCTGAAATGAGATGACGAGTGAGAGTGCTTCAGTGGCTTAGTACTGAATTGTCCCCACACCCGAGAATTAAGCGTTAGACTTCACAATTTAGACGAAGGGGGGACAGTGGGGACCCCTCCTTGTTTGCACGGGACTGTACTCAAGGCGCCATCGTAGCAGGGGCAGCCACGTGGATGAAGCACAGAACCTGCTGGGATGGGGCAGCAAATGTTTTCCATATTACCTAAAAGGCAAGAGCCTGGGCGAGAGGTGCTAATTGTGTTTGTTTGGGTCTTCTCTTGGCTCCTTCAGCTATTTAGTTTGTCCATTTTCTTTTTCTTTCTTTGTTTTTGTGTGTGCCTGCTGGGAATTGAACTCAGGACCTTGTGCTTGCCAGGCAGGTACTGCGCCACTGAGCTGTCTCCCCATCCCCTATCAGTTTTTTTATATTTTTGAAGAACAAGCTCTTTGTTTTATTGGTGCTTTGTATTTTTCTTTTAGTCTCTATTTCACTTATTTCTTCTCTGATCTTTTTTATTTCTTCTGTAAAGCCTTGATGATGTGTAGTTAACTTATGAATGTGTGATCTAGCCATTTCTTTATGTAGGCATTTATTGCTGTGCACTTCCTTTATAGTACTGGAAGCACATAACTTCTATGTGTTTGAAAAAGCTTTTACCAATTGGCAAATCACCTTACCAGCACAATCATAAGAACAACTTCTACTTTCTTTCCTTCTTAGAAAGGAGCAACATCACAAATATTAATAGACCTCTACTAATTCTTCAGATTTATGAAACTTTTTCCTTTAATCAGTTTATTTTGCGGGGTGCCTACTGTGTTCTAGTTGCTCTACTAAAGGCTACAGTGACTATGAAGTAATAAAATATAATAATAATCACCATTAAAGAGTGTTCACTATATAGCAAAGTTTTATTTCATGACAGCCTTGTGAGATGTGGTGTTATTTCGATTTACAAATGGGACACTAAGGCTCACAAGGGTTACAGAGATTGTGTGTGTCATATAACCAGCAGTATACACACACGCACACTTACAGTCACACAGTGGTAAAGCCAGGCACTCAACCTCAGGTCTTTTTGATCCAGATCACTTCAGTACATTTTCTTCCTTCATGAAAAACTATATCCTTTCTGCCTTCAGAGAGCTTACTGTAAGTTGAGGGAGACTTGCTAAAAGAAAACTAAAAGGACAAATGTGTGAAGCAAAAAAAAAAAAAACAACTAGAAATTGTGGATTGGGGTATTCTGTGGAGAGGCAGAATGTTGGGGTGGAAGTGATAGGGAAAACTTTATATTGAAAGTGGAATTTAAGCTTAACTTGGGAGGATAGGTGCAGGAGGAACAGGATGGGTGCATGTGGAGGGAAAATGGTAAGAAAGCCAAAGCGTCAGTGTGAGATAGTTCGGGAAGGCATGGTGCTGGGGGATGGTCTTATAGGAACAGTGTGAGAGACGATTTAGAGGGTCTCAAATGTCAAGCTGAGGACGTGGAGATTTTATTTTATAATTTCGTAATATAACAGTGAATCTGTACTGAACATTTATCCCACACCAAGCATTGTTCTGAATAATATGTATGATCTCATTTAATTCTTAAATAAAAATGAGGCCCAGCAAAACTGAGTAACTCGCCAAGGTGATAGTATTAATAAACAGAAGAGCCAAGATTTAAATGCAGGGAAGCTGAATCCAGAACTCCTGCTCTTAATTATCACACTGTTCTGGTTTTAGGGTCCACGGTAGAATAAACAAGTGTCAAGCTCAGGACACTTCAAAAAAGTTTCATCTTCTAGTGTTCCTTTAACAGTTAGGAAAGGTTTTATGACCAGATATTGACATCCTGTTCCCTTCCCTGACATTCTTACACATTTTTAGCACAGGGCAGTGAAGAAGTTAAGGTACTTAATACTAATAGCCTTCACCTCTGCTGACTTTCTTGCGCTTAGCTGCCTGCTTTTATCCATATATCTGGTCAGTTGCCCTTGGTTAACCTGGAACATCCAGGCAGGTCATGTCAGCCCATTGCTAACTATAATGGAACCACCACTATTAGCATCAACTGAAACTTGTTCAGAGTCCCAGTTCTGGAGCCTCAACCCATACCTACTGAATCAGAAACTTGTGACATACTGTGTAGAGCACTTGTCTGGCATGAGCAAGGCCTAGGGTTCCATTTCAACACTTCTGAAAAAATCTACAGCACCTAAAACAGTATAGTACTGGCTGGGTAAAATCAAGGGGAAACACTACAGCCAAAAGCTACCTTATGTTCACTGTGTGAAATAGATCTGTCACAAGAGATAGTAACTTTCAACTAGGATTAAAAACTGTTTTGAAACAAAACCTCGTCTTTGTTGCTGATCTCTTGTAAGAGTGTAGATGAAACAGTTGTAAACTATAAATTTTGTAGGCACCTCTGATCTTTCCACATCTTTTCATAGATCCCAGAGTTTCTCAATCAATTTGAAATCAGTTTGCCCATGGATTTTGTTTGTTTTTGGATTTTATTGTTGCTAGTGTTATTTTGATTTAGGAAAGAAGAAAGTAAAGATGCTTTTGTACTATTAGATATGTAATGTTTTATAATACATTCATTTGTACATTCATATAATACATTCATATATGTTCATATAATACATTCGTTCATACGTTTATAATATAGCACATAATACTTTGTTCCATTTCCAGCTATATTCATTTGAAAAACTGCTTTAGCAATAATATTAAAGCATTGAAAGAAAATTCCTTGTAGTTATCAGGTATGACAGAGATATAGTTGACATTATTTTGAAGTTGTTTTTAGCTTGTCAGATACAGATCCTTTCCATCTCTATTTAGAGAACATAGTTACATTTAAAATTAGTATTTCCATAGCTGTATAGTGAGGATATACTGAGAAATTGCCCATAGCATGGGATTCTTGCTAAGATCATAATGTTTGACCCTAGGTAGCTTCTTTTGAAAAAGTTAAAGTCTTCGGATTGTTTAACAGAAACCTTGTAAACTTTGTGTTAGATTAACAGAGTACAGAAGTATACAGCAGTAGATGAGAATGTGAGAGACCCAAACCTCTAGTTTGTGGAAAAGAAAGCTGGTGTTGAATTTTGAGAGAATGATCAGTGATTATTAAATTTAGCAATGATATAATAATTGCATTTTCAAAAAAGACAAGCTAGAGTACATTTTGAGCTCACCTTAAGAGCATTGTTACTGAGACAGTGGCGGCGCGGTTTGGGTCCAGGACTGCTGCCTTCGTCATCACACTCAGCACTCTACCAGGAGAACAAAGGGAGCTTGAGATTTCGCCCTCACTGAGCCCGCACTCTGCTGGGATTGGGCTAGTCAGAGAGGAAGGGTTGTTTTGTAAGATGCCCACCCAGTTGGAACACTTTTTTGCAGTTAACTTTGCTGGAGGGATCACCTTTTTGCAGTTGCTCCAAAGAATAATACTATATGTGCTAGCTGAACTGTATTTGAAACCCAACACTTGCCATAATTTTTATTGGCTTGCCAGCAAAAGTCCTCTTCTGGAGGCATTTGCTCATTACGTGTTACTAGATCTTAGCTAGATAGGGTTCTAGTTTCTGAGGCACTGAACTACTGCCATTAAAACTGTAAATTCAGAAGAAATAGCATAGCTGAAACCCAACAGAAATGGTGCTTCCTTAAGTCATTTTATAAGCATGCACATGGTGGGCAGTTGTAAACCAGCTCTTGAGCGTTAACCTTTGTTTCTGGGGAGGGAGCAGCAGTGACCCAGACAGACTGCCTTCTATTCACCCTGATACATGTTTAGTCTAATGTTAAAAGTTCATTAAGAATAAAGCATTTGAAACTGAATAAGACATTTGAAACTACTCAGTTTAAAATAAAGTGATTTTATAGGACAAATAATGGGCTTTAAAGGCAAGCATGCTCTAACTCTTACTGTGGCACAATCCACCCTGCAATAGTGTGTATAACTTCCCTCTCTGGCCCTCAGTTTGTGTATCTGTAAACTGAAAACCATATGCCAAGTACAAGCTTTCTTTCAGTTCCAACACGTTGTGATTTATAAAGAATAAAACCCTTTTCTAGCAAGAAAGTGCAAGGAAGAGTGCTAAGTAGTTATTAAATAGATCACTAGAGAAGCATTATGTTTTAAATTATTTGAACCAAATAATGGTTTTCACATATTTGCTCTTATTTTTCAGAAACTCTGTGAAGGTATATTTAAAGTCCTTGTAAAGGATGTCCCAACAACGTGTCAAGTGTCCTGCCTGGAAGTACTCCGTATTCTCTCCAGAGACAAAAAGATTTTAGTTCCTGTAACAACTAAGGAAAATATGCAGATACTGCTGCGACTAGCCAAGCTAAATGAGTCAGATGATTCTTTGGAGAAGGTGTCCGAGTTCCCTGTTATTGTGGAATCATTAAAGTGTCTATGTAACATAGTGTTCAACAGTCAGATGGCACAGCAGCTCAGCCTGGAACTTAATCTTGCTGCAAAGCTCTGTAACCTCCTGAGAAAGTGCAAGGACCGAAAATTTATCAGTGACATTAAATGCTTTGACTTGCGCTTGCTCTTTCTCCTGTCACTTTTGCACACTGACATCAGGTCACAATTGCGCTATGAGCTCCAAGGACTACCGCTGCTAACCCAGATCTTGGAAAGTGCCTTTAGCATCAAGTGGGCCGATGAGTATGAATCGGCCATAGACCATAACGGACCTCCTCTCTCACCTCAGGAGACAGACTGTGCCATCGAGGCGCTCAAAGCACTCTTCAATGTGACAGTAGACAGTTGGAAGGTGCACAAAGAGGTAAGGTTGGGAAGTTGAAAAAAGGAATCTTACCTGCCTGCAATTTCCTTGGTCTGGAGTGTTCTGATAGCTACCTGTAGGGGAAGAGTGCTAAGCTGGAGAGTGAGACGAGTTATCGATTTTATCAGTCAGTTGTAGGAACTATGATATACTTCTTTTTTTGTTGTTTTATTGTGTTTTTTTTTGTTTGTTTGTTTGTTTTAGTGCTAGAGATTGAACTCAGGCCTTGGCACTGAGCTATATCCCCAGCCCTCTTTTAGAATTTTTAAAGTTTAGGCAGGGTCTCACTGAGTTACTGAGTTGGCCAGGTGGGGTTTGCACTTGCAGTCCCTCTGCCTCAGCTTCCCAGAGCACTGGGCTCACATGCGTGGGCCGCCACATCCGACTGATACACTTCTTAACTGTTGTTTTATCCTTTCTGTTTGTGTAATACCCATTAGAATAATAGGGTGAAAATGGACTACTGTTTTGTAAAATATCAAATATACTTAGTTTTCTGAGTTCTACTATAACATCTTTCTTTAACAATGCATTTCTCGGAAAGAAAGTTTAAATTTAAGATTTGAAGGGAAATAAAACTTTGTGATAAAATAAAGTTACTTTTAATGGCTGCCCTCTTAAAGTTAAGATAAATCCAGACAATTGAAACCGATAATCAGAATTGTTGTCTGCTCAGAAGAGTAAAAACGGCTGTGTGTACACCTGTTGTCCCAGGCTCTTCAAGTGTTACTTTAGAGTGTTAGTAACTATCAGAAGAGTAGGGCTACCAACTGGACAGCCATCCTTGCACACAATCCTAGAAAACAAGCATAAGTACACCAAAATGTGGGAAAGGTTATTTAAATCACTTGACTTATTTCTAGACGGAGATCCTCTTCTGTCTCTTGAATCTTGCAGCCCCAAAGTCAGGCAACTCTGATAGTTTATATCTGAGTGCCCATAAGAACAATATGCTAAGAAGTTAGTTTAAGGAAGCCAGCAATTTTAAGTGAAATGGATATAACCTCTTCTCGTTTCTTCTATAATTCCTGCATTTCACATTTTCTTTCTCTAATAGGTAGTGAAAGTCACCCCCCATCTTTAAAAAGAAAGACAGTTAAAAAAAAAAAAAAGACAGTTTTGAATTTAGTATTTGGGTTAACAGTTTGCTTGTGCATTTGGAATAGTTTTCACCCGTAAACAAAGGTCTGGTTTTGCCAGCAGCCCACTTTGGAAGGAGTATCTTGTGCAGTGATAGAGTGGGAGTGTCCCAGCACCTGAGTTTTAAAGTGCAAATAAGTTTGTATTTTGAAACCAAATATTTGAAGATCTGTCCTGACAGTCATTTTAGATGACTGTAGTCTGGTCAGTTTTTTTCCTGAGACTTGGCAAGAAAAGATGTGGAAAGCCTACATGCTCCATTTAGGTTTTGAAACCAAATATTTGTAAGTATTTAAAATGTTAAGTTGCTATGCTTATTTGGTACATTCTATGGTTATTTTTTTACACTGCTTGTTTTGATGTTTTTAAGTTAGGACTTTAGTTGCAAGAGCTCCTCTGAAACTGTTGGTTTGTTGTTGCTGAGCCCATGTCATTTAAGTTATGCACCAAATAGTATCTCATGCTATTCAAAGGCCTGACAAAAACAACTTATAATTCAGTGATTTCACATCAGCATATGTATGGGATGACATACACTAAAAACATCACTTATCAGTAGTGTGCTTCAAAAGCAGTAGTGGTGCTGAAAGAATGTAAGCTTCTACTGTACAGGATGAGCTAGTTCCAGGGTGGGAGTCCTAAACTAGGAGTCCCTTCTACATTGGGGCTCAGTTTACGCAGCCATTATGAAACGTGCTTAGTTAATGTGACTCTGATTTTGAGGTTTTCAGAAATACAAAGAGTATTGGAAATGGGATCCTTACCAACCCATTTAACTTTTAGCGAACATTTATTCATTCACTCACTCAACAAATTTTTTTTTTTTTTTTTTTTTTTTTTGCGGTACCGAGGATCGAACTCAGGACCCTGCGCTTGCTAGGCAAGCGCTTATTCCACTGAGCTATATCCCCAGCCCCCTCACTCAACAAATATTAATGGAGAATTGGTAGACATTACGTGGGGCATTTTGTAATGTATCGGCAAATAATAGGCCTTGTCTTTGCTTTTATGAAACTCTAGTTTTGTAGGTGAAATACATAAGTCTGTGAACCAGTACATAATTGTGTTAAGTTCTAGGAAACAGTGCAGTAATGGAAAGTGTGTAGTATAATCAGAGACTTCTGAAGCTGTCTCCTGAGATCTGAAGACTGGGAGTGATACAGCCGTTTGGAGAATGGAGAATTTCCCTGAGATTGACCCAGCATATGAAAGACACACAAACCAAAGCATAGAGTACTTTTCACTGAGGCCCTTGCAACTTAGCGTAAAGAAAACTCCAAGGGTGCCAAGGGACTTTCTACTAAGAGTCCATTTTCCTGGATGTCAGTGTTTCTGTGATTTTTCAAATGTGAAACGTCTTACTTCAATTGAGCAAGCGCCCAAAAAATTAATACTCTAGAGCCAGGCATGGTGACACATGCCTGTAATCCCAGCACTTAGGAGACTGAGGCAGGAGGATGGTTGCAAGTTGGAGACCATCCTGGACTACAAAGACCCTGAGCTCAAGGCCAGCCTGAACTGCATAGCAAGATCCTTCATCAAAAAAAAAAAAAAAAGACCAGAATTAATACTCCAAAGTCCAGCTGAGTTAAAGGGATGTGAAAACTTATTTAACAGAAGAATCCAACTTTAAAAATAGTTAATTTGGGGCTGGGGATATAGCTCAGTGAAATAAGTGCCTTCCTGGCAAGCACAAGGTCCTGAGTTTGATCCACAGTACCGCCAAAAAAAAAGGTTAATTTTATTTTCCCTCTTATAAAAATAATACACGCTCATTGTAGAGGACTAACAAGCAATAAATACAAACTACCTGTAGAAACATTCTTCTAACTATTCTTCTTTGTATGATATATAAACTGTATGTACATCTTTTAAAAATGTGGTCAAGGGGCTGGGCCTGGGGCTCAGTGGTCAGGCTCCTGCTTTGTGTGCATAAGGCTCTGGGTTTGATCCCCAGCCCCCCCACATTTAAATTAAAAAAAATAAAAATGTGATCATTTTATAATCTTTTTTTTCCTCCACAACTTTATAAAAAATGTTCTTGAAGAATAGTGGTTTTCAAGGCTGGGGTACAGCTCAGTGGTAGAATGTTAGTCTGGTGTGTGTGAGGCCCTTGTTTCGATCTCTAACACTGCCAAAAAAGTATTAGTTTTCAAAATGTGCACATTGAAGGTGAAAGTTGTGTAGGAGTGGCCCCTTTGGATGGATGGGCAGTTTCTTCACTTTAAAGACAGCTCCTCTGATTGTTGCTGCTTACTATTATTTTTCTGCAAATTTAAGTTGTAACTAAAATTTCATTTGAAGGATAAAAAGGACTCATCATCAGCAACAACAACAAAAATATTTTGACAGCCACACTCTTTTATTTGTCTTTTTCTTTTATTTGTTAAAGATGATAAAAATCTTACAAAAGAATGCTCATAAGTATAAAAATAATTGAGTATAAAGAAATTATCAATATAAAATATTTAGGCACTTAAATTGTTTCCAATTGTTTTTTTAAATATTAATACAGTGACTTTTCTTGTAAAACCTTTGTAGATGCATTCCTGAAATTGATGGACCAAATGATTTCAAAATTGTAAGGTTTGTTCATGTATGTTGCCAAACTGTCCTTCAAAGTGCTAGTGCTGAGTATAGCTTTTCAAACCCCAAACCCCAGGCACTTCACTTTCACAGTTTTTTGCCTATTTCACAGCTTAACAGTTACAGAAAATAGATATTTGATTGGGTTTTAACTGTTCTAGCAGATATTTTTGTGATAAGTTACATTTATAATTCACCAAAACTAGAAAAGATGAAGTAGTTTTCTCTTGAGGTTTAACAAACGAGTACCATTTGTTCATTTTAGATTCATACCCGAGTGTTAAATCCCTGCCTGGTTGCTAATACCATCCGCAGATTGATTTGTACGTTTCTTCCCTTTCAGTGGGCACTGTGGCCAGCTGTGTTTCCTTGCATGGATTCTATCGCCCCCTCCCGCTCCTCGAGCTCCCTCCCTTTCCAAGAGGCAGTGTGTTTGCAAGGGCCAAGTGCCTTCTTTAGCAGGACTTAAACTTAGTTCTAAGAAAGTTAATTGAAATCATCTGTGTTCTTCTTGCTTTAATATTTCCCTAAATGTGCCTGTTGGTGGAGGGGAGCATGTTCTAGGGCTACTTTACAGAGCATATGTTCCCTTCTCCAGTGCATCCTAAGTATCGGTGCACTGCAATAAACATGTACAAGGCCCAGCAGTCATGCTAGAGCCAGACAGCTAAGTACATGTGCAGAAGCACAAGTACTTGAGTAATCAAAGATGCTAGCAGAATGAGACAAAGCAATGAGTTTCTGCAGAAGTTCACTGAGAATACCACATTGCAACAGAGGGGGTTCTGTGAGTATTCCAGAGACTTTGAAGGAACTATAGAGAAAGAAAAGATATTGCTAAGTAAAGCTCCAGGCTCTGCAGTGTGTTTTCATAGAATCGTTTTTCCAGCAGTTATTGTGCATTTTGTGCCAAGCTCTGTGGTAGGCAGGTGAAATGCAAGGTAAAACATCACTGATCCTGGAGCACTAAACCTAGCAGGGAAACTAGACATATAAACACAAGTGGCTGTATGGCTGTGTCAAAGTCCATGTTCAGCTGCTATACCAGAACACCACAGACTGATGATTTATCAATCAGAGGGTTTTGCAGGGCGGTGTCTGTGGGGGCCTGCTTGCTGCAGCAGCTCATGGTGGAGAAAGCATCCACGGGCATGTTTGAGAGAAGGAGGGAGCTCGTTAGCACAGAAGGGGCCAAACCCTAATATACTCAACAATGACAGCATTGATCCTGCAAGACCTAAACACTTCTAAGCACTCCCACGCCACCCAGTACCAATACAGTGGAAATTAGATTACAGCGTGCGTTTCCGTGGGAGCCTTTAAGCCATAGCAGGTTGTTAAATTATTTACCATTCTGTTCAACATTTCCTATTCTGTTTCAAATAAAGAATCACATCAGCAATGCACACCAGCTTCAGATGCTGTATACTACAGATAATCTCTTTGGGCTTTTGGGCATTGATTAGATAGGTCAAAGTTTTGAATGAAAAGGTAAGAGAAACATTGATACTTTTGCCAAATAAGTTAAATCATGATTTGCATGGAAGGAAAAAAGAGGTGGTAGTAGAGTCTAATTAGGAAGTGGAGATTGTATAAAGAGATCCCAAAGAATATCCTCAGTTTTTATCTCCTATTTTGTTTTGATTTCTCCTATCATAATCAAAGCTAATGCTCGCTGTCTTTTCCTTTACCTTCTGATCTTAGGGACTTCTTTCTCAGACTTTGAAGGTGGTATCAGTTCAGAGGAGAGAATATTGATGGCTTAAAGATATTAAAACTAAATTATGAGGCAAGAAAATAACAATTGTAGAGGCTGTGTTTGTGTGATGTTTATGAAAAGCATTACCATTAATCTCTTCTGGCATTCTTGTGAGACAGGAATCTTAACCCTGTTTCACAAATGAAGACACTGACAATGTGTTGCAATTCCTTGTAGAAAGGCACAGAGCAGATAACCAGCAGTGGGAAACCAGTGTCCACCCTCTCCTTTGTTAAGTAAAACTACTTTTGTCATAGCACTCTTCTGACAACATTTATTGAAACATGGTCTAGTGCAATAGAATAAAAGTCTAGAAATAAATTTCTATGCAGCCAGTCAGCTGGCTTATGATACTGGTAACGTGGAGGTCACCAGGGAAAGGATGGGCTTTTTAATAAATGGCCCTGAATCACTTGTATGAGTAAAATGAATTTGTATCCCTACCTCTGCCATAAACAAAGATAATTTGAGTTGCTTGAGAGACCTAAATATAAAAGATGAAATAATAAAGCTTACAGGAGATTCTCTTCATGACTTTATTTCAGAAAGATTTCTAAAGAAAATAGGACAAAATAAAGATCAAACAGTAAAATTAAAAATTCACAAATTGATCTTCATTAAAGTGAGTTTATCAAAAGAAAAAGTAAAAAGTCAGGCCGTTAAGTGTTATTATAGCATATAGGTGCAGTAAAGTGCTCTGTTCAGAGGGAGTAGGTTCCACAGATTCATAAAGATAAGTCCGTTGAACTGGGTGTGGCAGCCTACACCTGTAATCTCTGCACTCCAAAGGCTGAAGCAGGAGGGTTGCTGTGAGTTTGAGGCCAGCCTGGGCTACAAAGTGAATTCTAGGCTGGCCTCAACTGCACAGTAAAGACTTATCTCAAAAAGACTAAATAAATAAAAAATAAAAAATTTACAGAAGGCTTGAATAGGAACTTCACAGTAGAGCTTTCCAAATGATCAGTAAACATGAAAAGGTGTTCTGCTTTATTGGTCATCAGGAAAATGCATACTAAAACTAAGAAATCATTACATAGGCATGAGAAGGACTAAAATCAAAAAGGCTGGCACTATCAAGTATCAGTGCAGCAGCAAACTGCCATGAGCATAAACTGGCATAAAAACCGTGAGACACTGGCAGTATCTTCTAAAACGTGACTTAGAAATATTCCCTGTGATTCTACACCCCCTGTCCTGGGTACATACCCAATAGATTGCACATGATGTGTAAAAGTGTGTTGATACAGTTAGTCCATGTATCCATCATGAGTGTGATGAATAGGAAGGGGTGGGAGACTCACCCAGTGGAACACTACTTGGCACTGTTCTCTTAACCTGTCTGCGGTGAACAAAAGACAAAATCTTTTTCCCTAACCATCAAAATAAAAATCTCTAGTACTCAAAACATTTCTAAATGTTCCACTTTCTGTTCATGTGGCTTTGTGTATCAGTGACAGGCAGCGTGGACCAGCACCACACTGGGAGCAGCCCTGTGCTTAGCTGTGAGAAAGCAAGCTGCACCTGCACACATTGGTGTGGATGAATCTCAGCCAGACACGAGGGTCTGTGTGATTCTGTTCACATGGAGTATGGTGCCGACTGATGACTAACCTGTGACAGTGAAGATTTCTTCTGAGGAGCAGGAGCGTGTCAGTGCAAGGGGTGTGAGAATCCTGGGGTTCTTAGTGTTAGCATTGCATGACTGTCACACTGGTTATTTAGATACACTCATTTTGTGGTGTTACTAATCAGTGCTTATAATTTGGCCCTTTTCTGTTTATACATTACCGTTAACATTTGTATTAAAACTATTGAATATGTGTGATACACACTTTTTATGATGATGTAGAACAAAATATATACAAGAAAATTAACGTGAGATTACAAATTATGATTACATTAAAGAACTTAATACAGTGATAGAGAATCATGAAAGAAGGAATCCACTTAGATCCGGCTGCCAAAGAAGAGGCTTCTCTGAGAAGATATTTTAGCTGAAACTTAGGGGATGAAAAGGAATCAGCAGTATAAAGAGTAGAAGTGGTTTCACAGGTTGTTTTTTCAGTAGAAAAATAGATTTCAGTAGGAATAAGATAAGAGAGGATACTGCAAACAGAAGGACTTGGGAATATGTTATGAAAGCTGGAAAAGGGGGAGATGGGGTGGAAAGTAAGATTTTGGCTTGGAGTTGCAGATAATGAAAAGACAGGTTAATTTTGCAAGAGGGTTGTCTCCATTGCTGAGGAGAGAGAGATTGTTTCATCTAAAGTAAAGATAGGCCCTGCGTTACACTCCTGGCGTGCACAGCCTGCACGCCTGGGAGACCCTGCAGTGCAGAGCCTGAGCCTGGACAGCTGAGCGGCGCCAGCTTTGCAGGGTACCATTTGAGCTAATTGCAACTTGTGTGAAGACTACAGTACAGTCATCAACCCACCACCAAGGCTGAGGAAAAGGCTCAGGCTTGAAAGTAGAGGAAGGATTGCTAGGGAAAGTGAGTAATCTACTTAGCCAAAGCAGAGATGTCAGCTTATTTATAGGAATTGCTTCAAGTCAGAGACATGGTGGATGTAGGCAAGCGGCCAGTCTTGACTCTGCTCTCACCTCAAGAAACCACATCTATTTGGAAAGCGTGTGTCTTCAGCACCTCAGCCAATGAAGAGCTTTATGTCACTGACAATGATGAGGTCTTTGTGTTTGGACTGAATTATAGTAACTGCCTAGGAACTGGAGAGAACGAGAGCACACTTGTACCTAAGAACCTAGAAGCCTTGTGTGGAAAGAAGATTAAAAGCCTTAGTTATGGGAGTGGCCCCCTGTGCTTCTCAGCACTGAAGATGAGTCGTGTGTGCCTGGGGCCACAGTAGATACAGCTAGTTTGGGAAATGAACGAGCAGTCAAGGCATTGCCTGATCCAAGTCTGTACCAATCTCTTGATCGAGCAGATTGTTGAAGTAGCATGTGGCTCTCATCATTTGATGGCTCTGGCGGCTGATGGAAAGTGCTGAGGATCAAACCTAGGACCTGGCACATGCTAGACAAGTGCTCTGCCTCTGAGCTACACTCCCAGCATCCATCTTTTTTTTTTTATTTAATGGAGTTTAATTTGGGGCAGAATAAAATACCACTGCTATGCAGATGTATAAATGTCACATGTAAAATAAATTTTAAAAAAGTGTTGCATGTAACACTAGGTGTGGTGACATCAGCATCGTTCCTGGTGCCTAAGTTTCCCTCTATATAACGAGGAGAACAAGCCCTATGGTCTCAGCTGCGCTTGCCATCACTGTCCCCATTGTTCTCATCCCTGTTTGAGATCTGCGCACTAGCCTCAGCCAGCCTCAGGCCTCAGGGTACCTGACAGTGTCGCCATGGTCATGCCTGTGAGGTTGCCTGCCTCTGTAGTCCTTGACTGACTGCCCCCCCCCAGCGGAGCCCAGGTCCTGACCATCCCTTATCGTAACCATTTTTTTTTCTTTCTTTTAATGAGGATTTTAAAACATGTTAAAAAGATACAGAATTCAAAACAAGATGGTAAGAAATCAACAGTGGTTGTTATATTGCATATTATCTTCAAAGTAGTTGTTGAGATTACCAGATAGGCATCCAAGATTGATAAAAGAAAATTAAACATTAACTGTTCCTTTCAATAAACCAATGGAATTAGTAGTAAAATAAAATAAAGGCAAATCTAGCTTAAAAGGTCTTACATTTCCCAGTGAGTTTCCAAAAGTAAGGAAAATACCAGGAGTTATATAATGGTTGAGTTTGATACTGGTTTCAATGCTCTGTGTGATTTGGGTGCAAGTGAAAGCATATTTACATATTGAGAACATTTTCACCCACGCGTTTGGGCAAATGGACCACATTCATTTTCACCCTGCCAGATCCTGTGTGGTCCCTCTTCTTTCCATCTCCCCTTCCCCTACAGTGTTTAGTACCTGTTTTGCCTCTGTCATTCTTACCTTCTGTCTCCTTCCCAACACCCTTTCCATGTCAACTTCACATTTTATTGAAAGTTTCAAAGCATTTTATGCATAGTACTTTTGTTCATCCTAGCAGAACCAGTGTGGGGAAACAGGCCAAGAGAAGCTACATGACATCTAAGTTCATACCCTGGATGCCGTCTCCAAGCACAGTGCTTTTTCCATTATGACACGGAGGCCTTTATCTTTTCCAGCTCTGCATATGATGGTGTTGTGTTTAAAATGTTACCATCTACATTATGAGTAATGAAAGTGTCCCTATTTGCTGGATTTTAAGAGAGACATCTTAGAGGGATTGTGTGAGTTTATATATATATATATATATATATATATATATATATATATATATATACTCACAAATTACTTTCAGTTATATACTAAGAAGTTACTGAAATTTTTGGTAGCTTTTTGAAGTAATTACATTCCTCTTGAAATACAGCCTACCTAGGCTGTCTATCATAATTATCTCTAAGTGTATGTGTTATCTTAATTACTTATAATCTGGATGAAGAGAGACCTTGATACAAGTGATTTAATTAATTTAATAGTCCAAGATCTCACTGTAAACGAAGTGGTGAACCCAGAGGTTGTTCAGAGCTTTGTTCCTTTCTTACTCTCAGCCACCTTCTCTCTGACTGACTTTAATGTTATTGTCCGAGAGTGAAGATTTGGAAAGCAGGAGGTAAACTCAGATCACTTGTTTGTGACTTGCTGGTGGTTCTGCAGGAACTGAGAGATTAAGAAGATTGATAAAATGAAGTTGATGGACTCACTGCTTTTGAAAGTTAAGAGATGAGAACTAGCTCCCAAAATAACTGTTCTGATGTTAAGATGGTGTTACATTTGTGTGGGACTTTTAAAATGGCCGGTGAACTGGAACATTGTACTACAGGATAAAAAAATCCAGATTTCTGGAAATGAGAAAGCCCCAGTAGAATTGAATCTTTAGCAATGGTAAAACAAAATGGCTGAATTAACAGCCCCTGATGTCTGCTTTTTCTGGAGGTGCTGTGTCTACCCATATGGGACAGTGACTGGCTACTATCACAGTGCCCTGGGAGTTCTTCCTAGAATATCCTGCTACCCCTCCATGGTATAGCAGTGTTTGGGGGGCAGGTGATAGGCTTTAATGTACCAGACTCCTGTGTAACGGCATTCAACCCCCAATTTTCCTCTCCTTTTTTATTCGCATAGAGTGACTCTCATCAGTTCCGCGTCATGGCAGCTGTCCTCCGCCACTGTTTACTAGTTGTAGGTCCAACTGAAGACAAAACAGAAGAGCTGCACAGGTGGGTTGCCTCGGCACTGATTCCCAGTGAATGACAGCAGCGGGTCTTGTTCTTACGTTTCTCATTTTAATTGTTTATTATAAGTACAGGAAGTGAAAATAGTAGGGTAAGTCACGTGACTGGTAGGTCAGACATCATTACTGTGCCTATTGAAAAACTTTTTTTTTTTTGTGGTACCGGGGATCAAACTCAGGACCTTGCACTTGGCCAGGCAGGTGCTTATGCCACTGAGCTATATCCCCAGCCCTAATGAAAAACTTTTATTCTGCTCTCTTTCACTTTGTTGTATTGAGACCCACCGACAGAAGAAAATTTGGCATAAAACCCAGAACAATAATAATACCACACCATTATTGAACGCTTTTTGTGTATGGCATTGTGTTAAATTCTTTATAAAGATTCATTGCTGGCCTGGGGATGGGGCTCAGTGGTGGAATGTGTGCCTAACATGCTCATGGCTTTGGGCTCAGTCCTCAGCACTGTCTCGATGGAAAAACAAATATTAACTTCTTTTCATCATCACACCAACCTTATGAGGTAAGTGCTGTTGTTTTTCACTTTCTGTAGAAGAGGAAACTTGGGCATGGAAAGATCAATCAATTTTTCTGTGATGACAATCCCAATAAATGAAAGAAGCAGGACTTGAGCCCTGCTTTTAAGTATTAAACTTAATAATTAACATTCTCACTAATTGCATTTTAAGAGTATTTATGTATTAAGCAAGAATTTAAAAAAAAATCCTAACAAGAATACAGTCAGTGTCCAGCATTAAAGTATAAAATATGTCAAAAGTAGGTAAAATTTAGTGACTTACCTATTAGAGCACCGAATGGATCACTGTTAAAATTTATTCTCAGGAGCCTGCAGTACAGCTTGGGGGTAGAGCACTTACCCTACATGCACCTAGGTCCTTGGTTCAGTCCTCAGCACTGTATTAAAAATGTTACCGTCTAAGAACAACTGAATAAGAATTAGTATGTTTTATAGTCCTTTTACTTTTCTTTTCCTAGATCAGAATTGTAGTATCAAGACTTTTGGACTGAGTGTGGTCTCATGCCTGTAATTCCAGCACTCTGGGAGGCTGAAGCTGGAGAATTGCAGGCTTGAGCCTAACCTAAACAATTTAGCAATTTAGTGAGACTCTGTCTCAAAATACATTAGAAATGTTTGGTGAGGTAGCTCAATGCAAAAGCCCTGGGTTCAATTCCTACTACTGAAAAAAATCTTATAACTTCTTCATAAAATTACTTGTAAAATTTTTTGAAAAGGCCTGGGTTTGTACTTCAATTCCAATGCCTTAAAATCAGTGCTATTCCCAGTACCAGGAAAAAAGAAGAAGGAGAAAAGTACAAATGGTGTTTAAAACAATTCAAATAAATTCATATCTACAAAGAAATAACTTCAGCATTAATTTTGCTTTACAAAGAAATTAATGTGAGGGTCTCCTTTTCTCCTTCATAGTAAAATGAGCACTCAAAATACTGTTTTCCAAAATCTGGCCTACATAAAAACTTAACAGAAACACAACCAAGTATAAATGAAACATACCCTAATTACTGTTTTTCAGTCAAATCCATGTTATTTTTGTTCAGCACTATATTATTTGACATTGTACTGAATTTATCAGGTTATTTTTATGTCCTATTTGCCATAATAGCCTTCAAAAGATCATTTTCTTTAAGATTATAATTTTCTTCTGTAGCAACAGGTCAAACATTCCTTTAATTTGCTTGACTGTGTCCTTTAAAAAAACAGTAATTAGCCAGGTATGGTGGTACGTGCCTGTAATCCCTGCACTCTGGAGGCTGAGGCAAGAGGATCCTCAGGAGTTGGAGGCCAGCATAGGCTACATAGTGAGTTCAAGGCCAACCTTACTTTGGGAAGCCCTATCTTGAAAAAACAAAAATAAAAACAACCCACTAACTGCAGTAAATCATATCCTAAAAAATATTTTATTAAGCATCTTCATCCACTTTAATTTTTTTTTTTTATAATCAAGAGACACTAGAAATCTGGACACTAAGCCTGAAAGAAAACTGGCTTATAAGCCCAGGAATAAAATGATTTTTATCTGAAATCATATATCACAAGTTAGATAATTGTACAAGGACATAGGAGAAAGCCTTTTGACAGAAATCACTAACGTTAGTCACACATGCACTGCCACAGGTTTCTTTAAAGAATGAATGTAATTTCTAAATACAGTACCTAGCATTTGTCAAAAGGGAAAAAATTACATAGAAAATATTAAAGTCAATTTTTTACAAAGTAATCAAGTTTATTTTCCTTTCTGGTACCTCCCTTTAAATTTGCCTTAGAACTTTCTTTGATAAAAATCTGTTAGCTTCACGTAAGTAAGAAACTATCCCTCAAGCCACTGGCAGGATTGTGACTGTTTCTCGGAGGCTTTCCTGGGTGAATGAGGATGCAGCTGAGTTAACAATTTGTCCGGATGGCCTTGGATGTCCCTTTAATCAGTATTAAACTGATTAGCATCATTGTGACTTGTAAGGACTCTAGTTAATCCATTTAAATAGAGAAAACTCCAATCTCAGGGCTATTTTAGGAATTTACTAGACCTGTAATATCTGCTAAAATCTGCTCCTCTGCAGGGACCCTGGAATGTTTCTGTGTTTGTGTACACGTGCGCACGCCCATGTGTGTGTTTTAAGGAAAACTGAAGTGGCACAGATGATACTGGATAGAATAGAGTGCACGTTTGCATTATGAACCCCAGGAGGTTGTGAGGAGGGTAAATTTATGAAGTCCACAAAAGCACCTGTCCCTGGCACTGAGGAAGCACTGAATAGACTGGAGCTGTTGCTGTCGCTGCCCTGTGACTTCTGTTACTATAATAACATTATCTATTAGCTCTAATATTCTGTTCTAAATCTCCTTTAAGGTCATTTTTTGATGTTGATGTTTTGTTTAGGCACTTATTTCTATATTCATCCTGTGATACGTAAATAAATCCATTTTTTGTTTCTAAAGTCAGATATTTTCTCTGATACCTGAATGTCAGAACCCGTAAAGGTGCTTTTAGAAGAGTAAAATAAATAGCCTGGCTGCTTAGCCTGTTGTAGGGTGAGATGGGATCATTCTCCTCCTTCCCAGAATAGACAGAGTAAGTTAGTCAAGAGACTGCGGACCACGACCTTCATTCCCACCAGTCAGCATTTTATTTTTCTGGTGGCTCCGTTTGTACTTAAGGAAGATTTTTACCCCTTTGCTCTGTTAAAGAACACCCTGTTTTCGTTCCATCTCTACTATTGGCCTGAAAGTTTGCAGCACTGTCAGCAGTCAGTAAGTGTGCGCATAAACTCTCAACCCCACGAGTTGCATGTGGACGTGGTTTTCTTCTGGAGAGAAGACATAACGATGATGCCTATACGCTGATAGAAGGGAGCAGCCGGGCCCGCGCCTGTGATCCCAGCACTCGGGAGGCTGAGGCAGGAGGACTGCTGCAAGTTCCGAGACCAGCCTGGGCTATAAAGCGAGCTCAAGGCCAGCCTGAACTGTGTAGCAAAACCTGTCTCAAAAAGACAAAAAAAAGAGGATGAGATCTGATTTCATTTACTCTAGGCCCTCAATCTAGTTGCTTCTCCGTACAACCACATTGAGTACATTTGCGTCCCTAAAGCTGTTTAGTATTTCTTTGTTTAAACTAACTCATTGCAGGGTGTGGTGGCATACACCTGTAATTCGAGCGCTTGGGAGACTGAGGCAGAAAGATCACTTCAGGTTCAAAGCCAGCCTGGGCTACATGGTGAGTTCAAGGCCAGTTTGAACTACAAAGTGAGACCCAATCTCAGATAGATAGGTAGGGAGAGAGAGAGAGAGAGAGAGAGAGAGAGCAGGAGAGAGAGAGAGAAAAAGAAAGAAGGGAATTCATTTGCCTCGCATACTGAGGGGGACACTTTAGCACCTGACCCCTCATTACAGTGCTAAATGTAGTGTCTTAACATCTGAGGTTCTTTTCCTAATTGTTTATTGTGGTAAAATATACTTTAAAACTTTACCATCATAACACTTGTAAAGTGTACTGCTCAGCAGTATGACGCGTATTTGTGATCCTGTGCATCTGTTCCCACAGCCCGCCCCTGCAGCTCTGTGTGGTAACACAGACTCTGCACCCATTCAGCGCGGCCTTCTCATGCTGCCCTCTCCCCAGCCACCATTCTGTTTCCTGGCCCGGGGGTTTGACTGCTCTAGGGATCTCGTGTAGTCACGCAAGATCTTTTGATGGCTGGCTTGTTCACTTAGAGTAGTGTCCTAAGGTTCATCCATATTATGTCTACATTGTCTCTTTCCTTGAGCCTAGATAATACTCTGTGTGTGCATGCTAAGAGGGAGGCTAGACGTATCCTGTGAGAAGCTGACTTAGGGGAAGAGTAGCGAGGTATCGCTAGCTTTTGACTGGTTTCTCAGTGAATTATTCCGGTACAAGTTGTTGACTTAGGTGAGGAACAGCCCTAAAAGGCCTGGAAGCGGGGAAGTCTCCCCCTCTTTTGCCTGTTCTCCATCCTCTTCCACAGCTCGTGCCCCCTTTCACCTGCCTCGGAGCCCCCATGAGCGCCTTTATCAGTTCAGCTTTTCCTTTATCCCTGAATGTCAGTTCATCCTGTTAGCCTTTCTTCTCTGTAATGCTGTCCCTCCAGTTTCGGTGCACCCCTTCCATATCTGTCCAACTGGCCCTCACTGCACTCCTGTGCTCAGGGTGCTGAGCCCTCTGGGAAAATTGTACCTAACCTGACAGATGGGACCATCGTGGCTTCTGTCTGTTTTGAGGGTTAAGAGAGCGTTGGGGGCAGTTGCTTTTCCACTGCGCATTTATTTGTGGTCTGCAGCCTAGGCTGGGAAATCTTTTTCTCCTGGTGGGTTCCCTCTCTCATGCTTTATACGTGAATCTGTGAAGTGGTTGTGGCTTCCCTCCGGCCCCACTGCCCTACCCTTCACTGGTAACATGTGTTTCCTCAACAGCTTGGCTATTTGGGTGGCTTGGCAACTCCAGGGAGGGATGGTAAGATGATTAGAGAGTTAGGCATCTTCAGGTACTGCTTGGCGTGGCCGTCAAAGCTGAACATTTAGATTAAGTCTTCACCCTTTGTACAGGATTTCAGGAGGAAACATCCTGCTCAGTATCAGGCAGGCTCTGTATAATAAATTGGGTGGTATGTTCTCACCATGGCTATATGCCAGTAACATAGATTTCTTCTGAATGAGGAAAATTATATTCATTGTGTTCTATTGGATGAATCCATAGAATTGGATCAGAGGCATTAGCCTGGCCCTTGAGAGCTCTCTGCTTACACAACATCCCTCTTTGCACTGTCAAGCAAATATCTGTGGGACACTGATCCAGCCCCTTCCCTGACTTTGCAGAGCTTACCATTCCACAGTGCAGTGACTCCTGAATTTAAACTGCTCTGCCTCTTTCTCTTCTGAGGCCCTTTGCACTCACTCTTTCTGGTTTCTGGAACACCTTCACCTGGATAGGTAGAGTTTGGGTCCTTCTTGTCGTTTAGAACTTAGTTCAGATGTAGCCTCTTTAACCTTCTCTGACCCCCTCACTTAGATTTACAAACTCACAGACTCTGTCTCTATTTTATTACGTACTTTTTTTCGTGGTACTTACCACTACATGAAATAATCTTGTTCTTCTTTTTTTCTACCTGTTGATAATTTCTTCCCCTCATTAAATTATGACCTTAACTGTCTTGTCCACTACTCTATCCTACCACCAGAGGCAGGGCTTAGTAAGTGCTCAGTAAACACTAATCGAATGGAGGGAGGAGGGATAGATATACTCTTGTTCACCCCTCAACAGTGATTAGAATCTTAGGCAGGAACACCTTCAAAGCTTTCGTCTCCTACTCCTGCCTGTAAACTTTGTACCTGTTTTTCCCTGTTTCCTGCCAGTTGTGAAAAATTAAATGAGTCTCTTCTTATCCAAGGATTATTCCCAGGTCCCTTTCTGCCACCTGCTGACACCTTACTCCAGCACTATCTCCTTCTGTAGATTGCCAGTCTATTTGGGGCTTTATCCTTCAAATTGTGAACATGCTGAGGACTGTCTTCATTTAGGGGAGAAGAGTGCCCCCCAACCAAAACTTTATCCCTCAGAGCTGTCAGCCTATTCCTTTCCTTGTCAAGTAAGTGTGTGAGTGTTTTCTGAGCCATGGCCTCCAAATGTTTTGGTCATATCTAGGCCTAGCCAGAGGCTTTTTAACATAGCCCCCACACATATTTCTGTACATATAAATTAAGTGCATATACAGCTAAGCTGGAATATGAAATAAATTATATATAAAAATAAATAGTAGAATGGCTGATAACAGGTTACTATTTTAAAACAGATTTTAAAAATTAACCTGCCACTTATATTCTGCAGTTTGTATTTAAACATCTTGCTAATTGTGGTGGCTCTAACAGCTAACTGTAGGGCACAGCATATACCTAAGGCGAGACTCATGAGTATCATACTAGACAAAGACTTATATTTAAGATAATATGCAGGTTTTGATTGGGTTATCCTTGTTTTTCTTCATGATACGGCAAAGGGCTCTGCCATTTTCTTGACAGAAAGGAAAGAAAATGCACTACTATATTTAAATAGTATTTTCAATTTTGATTTCTTCATAAGAATTATTTAAAGCAGTTTTTCCATTTTATAAGAATTAGTTGGGGCTGCGGATATAGCTCAGTGGAATAAGCGCCTGCCTAGCAAGCGCAGGGTCCTGAGTTCGATTCCCAGTACCGCCAAAAAAAAAAAAAAGTTAAAACTGGGTAAGGTTAGGCTGAGGTTGTAGCTTAGCGGTACACATTTAGTGTCTGTGAGACTCTAGATTTGATCTCCAGTGCCATATGGAATAGAAAAATAAAAAGCTGAATAAAAAAATCACTCTACTGAGCATGTACAAACTGTAATGTGATCAGTGAAAGCAACAAATGCGTGACCGGGGGAAAGAATGTCACTGCTGCCCCTGTCGCATGAGATGTCCGCTCTCCCCTTAGGATGCTCTGCATGTGTGCGAGCGGGAGCCGCTGATGACACGCAGGTCGGGAGGGGGCGCCAGCATCAGTGTACTTACTAATACTCGTGAAGCTTCACTTTTTTCAACTTTTTGAATAAACATATCTTAAAGTTACAACTTGTATTTTTCTTCCCACAGCACCATGGATTATTTAATATGCCTACACAATTGCGTGCAGCCCAGCCTACTGCAGTTTGTACTTGGTATTTCCATGGGCTCACGCTTCTCCACAACCAGGCCTCTGCCTCTGCTGCCAGTGCTTTGCCAGCCCAAAGCTCAGTGTTGGCAGTGAGCTGTCTTACCGTGAAGAGGAAAAGGGGGGTGGGGTAGTTTGAATGTAGTTGCCTTCTGCCTGCCTGCTGTTCGCTCTCGGTGCTCTTCCTCCTCCCGTTCTTTCCTTCTTTGCTTTCTTCCATCCTTCCTCCCTTGAGGAAAACCACAAAAGACTAAATAATAAAAGCAATTTTGAAAAAGAGCAGTACTAGAGATCTTCTCTACGTGATTCCAGAATATATTAGAAAGCCATAATGATCAAAATTTTATAACTGCCTAAAGACAGACATAGACCAGTGAAACAATAGAGAGCCAGGAAGTAAAGCCACACATAGAGGGTCAGTTGTACTTCAGCAGGAGTACCAAGAACACATGGTAGGGAACACATAATCCAATAAATAGTCTTGCGAAAGCTGGATCTCCACATGCACAAGAAGTTGTACCTTTGCCTTATACCATGCACAAAAGTGAACTCAAAATGGGTTAAAGACCTAAAAGTAAAACCTGAAACAATAAAACTATTAGAATGCTTTAGGAAAACATTTGTAGACCTTGGTCTTAGTAGTGATTCATTGAATGTGGACTAAAAGTATAGGCAACAAAAGCAAAACTAGATACGGTGGAATACGTGAAACCGAAAAGCTGTACAGCATAGGAAACTGTGAACAAAGTAAGAAGACAGCTTGTGAAATGGGGGGAATATTTACAAACCACTTATCTGGGAAGGGGTTACTATCCAAAAATGTGTAAGATAGTCGCCCCAGAAAAAACATCCAGTTTAAACATGGGCTAGAAGAACTGAATAGACGTCCCTCCAAAGAGATGTGGCTGGCAGATGTATGGAAAATGTACTCAGTACTACTGATCTTCAGGGAAATGTGAATCAGAATCATAGTAACATATCACATCATCTGTTCTGATAGCTCTTATCAAAAATAAAACCAAAAAGGAAACAAGTGCTGGTGACAATGTGGGAGAAAAGGAATTGCCGTACTACTCTACTGTAGGAGCAGAGCCAGTAAGAAAACAGCAAATTAGAATAGAATTGCCGTTGGACCTAGCACCTCTCCTGGGTAGACCCAAAGAAAATGAAGGCTGTCTTAGTAAGGTAACTGCTGTCCCGTGTTCATTATATCAGTATTCACAATGGCCAGGATCTGGAAACAGCCTGAATGTCTCCCAGCACATGACTAGAGAGGAAATTTCCACAGAGAATTTACACACACACATAGAGTAGTATTCAGCCTTTAAAAAGCAGGAGGGCCTGTCCTTTGCAACAATTTAGGTGGATATGGAGGACATAACAATAAAGGCAGTAGACCTGATACAAATGCAAATACTACATGACCCCACTTTTATGAGGAGTCAACAGTAGTAAGACGGTACAGCAGTGGTTACCCAGGCCTGGGATCTGGGCAGATGGGGTGGAGAAGGTACCAGTCATTTTTGGATATTATGCATATCCAAAATGAAACAGTTTCATTTGTGCAAGATGAAAAAGTGCTGCCGATCTGCTATACAACACAGCATGTAGTTAGCGGTGCGTATTGTTTACTTAAAATTTGCTGAGGTGGTAGGTCTTATAAGTTCTTTTACCACAAAAGAAAAAACATTTTTTAAAACATCTTTTAAAGGGGGCTGGGGGTATAGCTCAGTGGCATAAGCGCTTGCCTGGCAAGCGCAAGGTCCTGAGTTCGATCCCCAGTACCGGAAAAAAAAAAAAATCTTTTAAAATAAAACGAAAGGGAAATTTCTGCAGATCTTAAGATCTATTGCAGTAGATTTACCAGTTTTGAAAAAAAATATTGAAGACCAGAAAGATTTGTTAACAGCTGTGGTCTTCATGTGCTATTAACATGCTCTTCCATGTCATCTGGTTTTAAATTATGTTTAGCTCAGCAGTTGGTAGAAGAGCAGATTTTAGATGGGCTCCCCTCACCCTAACTAAGGAGGCTTTCGGGGCAGTAAAGAACTCCTAAGTAGGCCTTGCTTTTGAATCTGCATAACAGGAGGAGGCTGGGAGCAAGAGCAAGAGGATGTCAGGCCCAGTGATTAATGACCTGTAGGAAGTGAAAAGGGGAGAGTAATACACACAGCGTTTCTGCCCCCTGGAGCAGGAATGCAAACACTATTGTGAAAATCTGTGCCTAGTCACTGACTTCCTGGTAGCTGGAGAATTTCATACACTCTTCCACCACAAATAAAACTGTCAGAGAAGTGACAGAGCTCAGAAGCAAGCCTTCCTTACTTAAAAAGCATAGCTCAAACACAGCGAGCCAGAAAATTGTTTGGGGTCCCAGTTGTTTAGTAAGAAGTGAGAAAATGGGAACTTTCTTGAAAAGCCTGAAACTTCCAAATATTTGTTGATTGCAGCCCTACATTTGGCTTCCTGAATTTACTAAATTCCTAGAAACTAAGTGAATTTAAAGGGGAAACATTCCTTTGTAATGAAATGACCCATCTTAAATTTTTCAGTTTGGTCTCAGTGGTAGATTTAAAGAATCGCTCTGTGATAAATATCACACTCTGTTGTTTTATGTTGGGGGAGGAATCCTAATGTTTCAGCATGACTTGTGTAGTTTTAGCAAGTAATGCCTAGGTAGAGTGTTTTGGTTTTTTTTTCTTGCCCTCTTTTTTCTCTAGCAGTGAATCCATGGTATTTAGTAATAATTTCCAAATGTTGAAGTCAGAAGCAAGTCATTTTAAACTATAACTAAGGAACTACAAAGCTTTATAAAAAATGTAAAAAGAAAGCTAGTGAGAAAAGCATTGTATTTCCAGATGCCTTTGGTTATTATGCATATCCAAAATCAGAGACGACTAGACTTAGCAGCAGCAGTGGTAGACTTTAAACAACTTACATTTTACCAAAAACCGTTTATTCATAAGTCTTGTTACTTTTTCTTTTGCTGTTTTTTATGTCCTCTGTATTACCACACATTGCTCTGCATTGTCTAATTCTGAAGTAGATATACCAGTTCTTTATTTTTCCGTAGTATAACAAGAAAGAGAGCATTGACTCTTGAAGAAACAGAGCTACATTTCAGAGTAGGGAGGCGCTTGTGCCGCTACAATCCCAGCCCTACATTTCAGGGTACAGGAAAGAGAAACTTTATTTTGTGTTTGTCTATTTGTTTTATTTTTTAGGGTGTCACTATAATCTAAACGTTAGACTACTGTAGTCTAAATTAAGACAGATGAGTTAAGCCGTGAGTTTGGTTTCCAAATGATTTTATTTTTCAACTGCATTTGGAAGAGTTTATTTTTAGTTGGGATGTGGTTATTTTTAGATACGCTTCTCTCTCACTAGGAAATGTAATGCCTGTCTTTCCATTGTTTATCAGGAAGTTTGGAGGTGCAGCAGTTCAGATCTATTTAGCACAGAACACTGCTTCTCCTTTAGATGAAAATAGGAAATAATGCGTGGAGGAAACAGGCCCATTGAGCACATCTCTAATTTTAAAATTGTTAGTATCATTGTATCATTTTAATCTCTTGTACACTGAGCAATAGAACAAGATTTTGGGGGACTGCTGAAACTACTAGGCTTGGGTTCCCCCTGCTGGTGTGTATCCTGGGCTTGTGGGCTCCTAACACAGGAGAAGGCCCTGGGGACAGAGACCAGACAGTGAGAGGTGGAGAAAAAGCACAATTTTGCTTTTCCTGCCAGTGTCTTACAAAAACTGGTATGATGTGAAAATTGTATTTTGTACATCTAGAAAAAACAAAACTTAATCCTACAATGTTTGGTTGGTACTGTTGCCTCTGTGATAAGCTACTTATATGCATTGCTTCTCAGTGCTTTACGTTGTAATCCAAGGAATAGTAAAACACCAGTGGACTCACAAAAGTATTTAAACTCCCCACAAAAATGCAAAGCCAGCATTGTTGTAATAAAATTAAAGACTGTGGCATTAGACCTCACCCATTCCTATTGTAGCATCTCAGGAAGTAAAATGTCATCGTGGGATCGCGTCTGTCCATTTAACATCTGCTCTTTCTAATGTGTCATATGTGTGTTTGAGGCAGTTCTTTATTTTCTGTCTCTTAGTAAGTGACAAGTAAATATTAATAGCTCATTTTGAAAAAGAAAAATTTTAATTGACTCCTGAAAGTCACTCCTGAACTTATTATGTCTGCATTTTAAAAGACTATTCAATTAACGTGAAATATCGTATTCTTAAATTGCTTTTCAGCAATGCAGTCAACCTTTTAAGCAATGTTCCGGTCTCTTGTTTGGATGTTCTCATTTGTCCATTAACCCATGAAGAAACAGCCCAAGAAGCAACAACTCTAGATGCACTGCCTAGCGATAAAGCAGCTGAGAAAGAAACGCTTTTGAAAGCCAGTCCTGTGGCGTACAACGGTATGAACATGGAGGCCATTCACGTTTTACTCAGTTTTATGGAGAAGAGAATAGACAAGGTAAGGCTCTCAGAACGGAAGCTCCGAAGATGTCTCCAAGGGGTGTCAAAGCGCCACATACGCAAGACAGGCCGTGGAGCACGGTTTCCAAGTCTAAGCTTTTTTAATAGCTGAAATGTTACAGATTTTTACTTTAGGAAAGCACTTTATTATAATATATGATAAACTGCTGAAAGTGAATTTGTTTAATGATGAAAATTGTGTTTATGTAATTCAGATTTGTTACTAGTGCCTGAAAATAATTATTATTATTCCGTTGGTAATTTGTATATCCTAGAAATAATAATTTTCCTCCAAAGACTTGATATTTTCTATAATACCTTTAATTTTCTTGTTGTTGTTTTTTTTTCCAGTACTAGGAATCGAACTCAGGACCTTGAGCTTGCCAGGCTGGTGCTTGTGCCACTGACCTATATCCCCAGCCCCTCTATAATATCTTTAAAAGACATCTTCAAAAAATTTTTTTTTAGGTTTCTGCTTGTGACTTGTTTGTTTATTTTCCCTGGATCAGTCCCTCACTTTATCAAAGTGAGTGACCTTTGCCTCCTATAAGCTCACTCATTGGCTGGGCCAGGGGGACCCTCGAAAATGTAGGAAAATCCAGGAAGGACAAAAATATGAAGATAACTGAATAAATGGAAGGAAAATAATTTCTAACACAGTTTACAAGCTTTGGTATCTCTCCCCAAGTATTCTTGTGTTCAAATTAATGGGGAAACATTATACTTTTAGAAGCTAATCTAGCTGTATGGTTTTCTTTATAGGGAAGCAGCTATAGAGAGGGTCTAACTCCCGTTCTCAGCTTATTAACAGAATGTTCCCGAGTCCACCGAAACATCAGAAAATTTCTCAAAGATAAGGTAACTGGTTAATGCAATATTTATATATTTTTAACGAATTGATTTTTCACAGATGGTTTTTCAGAAAATCAGAGACTCAGAAAAGTTAGTTTTAATCTTTGAAATCTTCCAAGCAAGAAAGTGATCTGTGTATTTTTTTAATTGTTCACTGGTTTTTTCCGCACTGTTTATTGAGATCTGCTATGAGCTGTTTTCTAAGCCTGGCTGTGAGCATTGATTAGCAGACTGAGCTGGGCCCTCATATGGGGTGGATTCTAACAGCAGGAAATGCCAAGTGTTCTGAAGGAAGATACAGTGGGGAAGAGAAAGGGGAGACACAGGGATAAGGATGAACCTCTGAGATGACACTGGGAAGAAAGTTGGGTAATTAAAGAGAATATGTCTAGAAGGGACTTTATCAGAACAAGTTCAAAGTTCCTGAGAGGAAAGGATGCTTTGGTCAGCTTGAGGAGGAGTAAGGCAGCCAGTGTGAGTGGGAAGAAATACGCAAGGGAGAGTGCAGTGGATGGAGTAAAAGAGCTAACCTGTGGCCAGACAGCATAAGACTGGGAGGGCGTTTTGCTTTCAGTGAGATGAGTAGACACGGGAGTGTTTGGGAGGAGAGCGACGTGCCCATGTTGGTATTTGAGCCGACACTGGCTCCTGCATGCAGCATGGACCCGAGTGGAACAAGGCAGATGGGAAGAGGAGGTGTGCGCTGCAGAGCTGTGAAGGAAGCCCTGTGGCTGAGGCAGGACCGCGGGTTCACACTGGGGGCACGTTTTGAGAATAGTGTTCACACGTGGTGTGCTGAGAGGTGGGGATGTGGCTCCAAAGAGAAGGAAAACCTAAAGATGGCTTCAACTTTTAGATCACGTCCTACTCCAAGTTTAAGTCACGAGCACCTCTCTTCACCATTGCCCTCAGTCCTCCTGTGCTCTGTCCCCACAAAGACTGTCAGGTGGTCCTTCCTTTCATTTTTGTGCTGACCTGTGTCCGTCCATGTCTTTTACCAGGCTGGATCTCATGTGCAGTCCACCACTGCTGTCACTCCTTGCGGTACATCTCCACCTGGTCCCTCAGTCTCCCTCCTTCGTGCTCCTTGGAAAAAAACAAACTCATTCACTCCAGCCTCTACCTATGTGGGGGTAAAGAGGGCCACCGCACTGACTAGCTACAGGGCTCCTAGCATAGTACGAGATCATTACTATACAGCTTCTGTTTCTTCCAGCTTTTACTTACTCTGTTCACACTCGCATTTGTTGCCCTTGCTTCCTATTTCTGTAGGAAGTTAAGAGAAAACCCAGCACTGCATCTGCGGTCTGCGTGCACCTGTACTACGAGGTGCTCTGCCCTCCTCTGTTAAGATGAGTTAGCCCTGCTTCCTTCTGTGGCCAGCCTCTTCCACGTCGGTGTCGCTCGCTTTCTCATGAACGTTGTCCCTGCATTTACTCATTCATTCATATTCTCTCCCTCCTTGCTTCCCTCCTAGTCCTGGAGATTGAACTCAAAAACTTTATTTTGAGCTGTATCCCTAGCCCCTTTTTCAAGTCTTTAATATAGAGATAGGGTCTTGCTAAATTTTCTAAGTTGCTCAGGCTGGGCTCAAACTTGAGTCTTCCTGCCTCAGCTTCCCAGAGTGGTGGAGTTAGACATGTGCACCACACCTGGTTCCCCTCTATAGTGTCTTACATTAATCTTTTTTCTTTTTCTAAACATTCCACATCATTTTGTGAGCATCCAGACATTTTCCATCCTCACGCTTTCTCTTTTCCTACTTCTCAGTTTGCCATCCTATTTCTCCGCTCCTCGCCACCTCTGTTCTTTTTATTCCTCTCTAATTCTCCCATGAACCTTTCGTAACTAGGCTTCTGTGCTTTTCATTCCGGTGCAGAGGTGTTTACCAAGTCACCAACTCAGTATCACCAAAATTCTCAGATCTTTTCTTGTTGTTCTCTAATAGCATTTGATATGTGTCACTCCTCCTTGAAATACTTCCCCCACTTGGTTTCTAGAACACAGGAGAGAATCTCTGCTGATCTTTGTCTTCCCAAATGTTTGGCTGCTCCCAAGGCAACACTGTTGTCTTGGTTACTTTTCTCCTTGCCGAGACAAAATAGCCGACACCCAAAGTTAAAGAAGGAAAGGTTTATTTTGGCTCATAGTTTGTAGAGGTTTCAGTCAGTAGTCGGCTGGTTCCAAGGCAGGATGGCTCGGCAAGGGGCGTCACAGGAGAGAGACAGTCCTTGGCAGGCAGAAGGAAGGAGGGCAGCAAAGCATCCAGGTAGGGAAAAGGAGCAGCAGCAGCCTGCCTCTCCCTTTTCTCTCTTCCAGGCTACCAACCCTTTGGGCGGTGCCACCCACACCCAGAGCTGTGCCAGACTGACCAGCGGACTCCTTTAGTAAAACACACCCTCGATCCCAGCATCACACACCCTGGATCCAGGCTCCGAAAACCCTGACCTATGACCATGTAGACTTTTAGGGAGATGTCTAAACACAAGCCATAACAACTGTCCTGTCCCCATCTGCATTCCTCTGAGATCTTGAGAACAAAGCTTTTGAAAACTACCTATATGCGGATGACTCCCCAGTTTCTCTCTCCAGCTTTGATCTGTCCCGAGCCCCAGATTTATATAATGAACAGCCTACTCTATTCCCATTGGCTGGGAAGTATTAAGTTTAACATATCCCAAGTTAACACCATGATTTCCCATCCCTAATCTGTTGTTTCTCCTTTCCTCCCTTCGATATGTGGCAGTCACTCACTGCATTGTTCAGTTATCACCACAGAGAATTTCTCCTAACAAATGAACCAAATTTATTTTCTGTCTATATTTATAGTCAAGATGTAGTAAGTACCTTACTGTATGTAGGACACACTAATATGTAGGCAAGTTTTCTTTACCAGCCCTAGTATTTGGAATGATAAAGAAAGATTAAATAGTAGGAACTCTATAAGGAATTCACATTCTATTGAAAGAAAAAGAGAGATACCAAGAAGCATGTATAATCATTTAAGCAAGAAGAGCCAAACAAAGTTATTTCTAAATGGGATTAAGATATTCAAGTGGGAACACATAGTGAAGAATAATAAAGTACTTTGTTTTCTGTATTACTGCTTTTTCACAAAAATAACCTTGAGATCAAGGTTTAAGTAAACTGTTTTTATTTCACTATCTCTAACTAGAACACAAAAGTCTGTTAAATTGCTTCTTCATATCAAGGCCTTGGGCCACATATTATGTGATACAAAACACTATGAGACCCACTTTGCGTGCTCAAGAAACACTACAATATAGTCAAGGAAATAAGATATGGTAGGTAATCAGGTAACTAGAAAAAAAGGTGTATTAGTGCATTTTAATTACTTCAACAAGGTATGTAAGGCGTAAAAGCCCATGGTTCTAGAGGTCCAAGGTTGAGGGCCCACATCTGGTGATGGCCTTATTGTGGCAGAGTCCCAAGGAAGCCATCACATGGCCGTGGCAAGAGACAGAGTTCTATGTGTGCATGTGTGTCCTTTTTGTCTCTTTCCTCTTCTTACAAAGCTACCAGTATTTTGTCATGGGACTCCACCCCCATGACCTCTAACTCTGCTTATCTCCCAGGGGCATCAATTCTAAACACTGTGGTTGGATTATCACTCTCACAATGCCTCACCTGAGGACTAAGTTTCTACACATATAACCTTGGAGGATGCATTCCAGCCATACCCAAGCCAAGTATCCTGTCCTTGGCTCTCAAGGTTCATGTCCTTATTGAAGTAAAACACAGTCGTTTCATTCCCGGTAGTCCCAGTCTTCCCATCCCAGTAGTCTAGCTCATTCCAGCACTAACTCAGAATTACAGAAGTCTCATGCAAGACGCAGGCACACTCTTTCTAGCTGTGAGCCTATACAGTCAAAATAAGTTACCTACATCCACTGCAGTGGTGCAACAGCCACAAGGTATACATTCCCATTCCAAACAGGAGGTATGGGCAGTCAGAAAGGGAGATTGACCCAGAGCAAGACAAGAAACCATCAGAGCCAGGCTAGAAATTAGTAGACCACCCCAAAGCTTCAAATCTGGTGTTCGTGCACATGTAGTGAGGGCAGGGTCTCCAAGGCCTAAGCTTTCTGACCCCTATGGCCTTGCTGGTTGCAGCCTCCATGCCTGTGTGCTGTTGCTGGCTCTCCTGGGCAGGTGGGCCACTGTGCTGATCATTTTTACCTTTCTAGGGAGCCCACTGTGACTTCTGCTCCCACAGCTCCACTGGGCATCCATTAAGCACTCCTTGCAAGATTGCTGATTCTCTAACATATTTCTGCTTGGTCTCCCAGGCTTCCCTTTTAAATTGTGGTGGGATCTCCTATGAACCAGTGAGTTTTTTCCGTTCTGTACACCTGCAAAACCAGCACCACAAAGGTGCCAAAAGGGTCTGATAGCAGCATAAGCAGTGCCTGGGCCCCCTTGAACCAAGGCGACAGCCGCAGAGTGCTTCACCAGCTGAATGTAAGGAAACCAGCCCTGAGGGGGTGTCCAGTGGCAAGCCAGTAGGGAGTACTCCCAGTACAGTCCCCGAAACAGTTGCACCCCAGAATATCTCTGGCCTGTGATGAGAAACGTGGAGACTGTAAACATTTGAGTAGTTTACTCAATTTTCTGAGATTTAATTTACATTTTTTCTTTAGAACATCTCTTCTGTACTTCCAATATTTACATGTGGCATGCACTAAATATAGAGAGATAGGTAATGTAAAGAGTCTGTCAAATGGATTACATAAAATTGCATGTACTGAAAGGGTTTGGATCAGTTGCACAATAAATATTATTTGACTTTGTGTCTATCCTGAGGTTCCTTGCATATTTAAATAGAACACATTTGTTTTGTTTTGGACATAGTTTGCCCCTCAAGATTTCATGTGTTGAAAGTTCGGTCCCCAAAGTGGCAGTGTTGGAGGTGATGTGGAACCTTTCTAAGAGGTAGGACTTTAGTTACTGAGAGACTCGACCTCCAGAGGGATTAAGGGGGATCTCATGGGACCCTTGAGCTGCTACAAGAGACAAAATAAGTTGTCATAAGAGCGAGCCCTGAGTTGTCTCCTGGCCTGCTGTTTTGAGAGTGGTCTCGTCATCCCCCATGTACCCCTGCCATTGTGACACAGTCCTCACTGAGCCCTCACCAGTGGCAAAAGCAGTGGGTAGGGCCACCTAGCCTTGGACTCTGCACATCCAGAACTGTGAACTGAATAGTACAGCTCTTTATAGAAGTAGCCTGCTGCAGATATTTCCTTATAGTAACCCTAGGCAGACTAACAGCAGCAAATATTTATCAAGCACCTCTAATATGCCAGGCACTAGGAAGAAAGCAGTAAACAAAATTTAAAAATTCCCTACCCTAATGGAACTTCTTTGGAAGGGGGCAGTCAGTGACCCAACAGATACTGTATATACCATGCCAGGTGGTTGACAGTGCTACCAGGAGGACTGTAGCAGACAAAGGGGGTTAGAACAGAAGACAGTGCTTGAGGTTAGTGAAGAGGGAGTCAAGTCAGGGAATATCTTCCTTAGATAGTTGAACAGAAACCTGAAGGAAGGGAGTGAGGTGCTTCTCATATTTAAGAAAGTCCTTGGAGGTATGCATGGCTGAAGTAGTATAAGCAAGGAGAATATTGGAAATGAGTAGGAAGCCAGATTAAGTGGCACTTTGTAAAGGAGTTGTGAAGACCTTGCCATTTAGTATGAGTGAGATGAGGAATTGGAGGACTCTTAAGAAGAGGTGGACATCACCTAGCTTTCAAAGGACCACGGCTAGAAAGAAAGCAGGGACCACTTAGGAAGTGATACAATGAATTCTGGTGAGAAGCATTGGTAGCTTGGACTTGGTAAGACTGGAGGAGGTAATGAGAAATGCTTGCCTTCTGGGTATATTTCAGAGGTAAAGTTAACAAGATTTTTGGATGGATGGATGATGGATGGATGGATAGGTGGATGGATGGGTGGATGATGGATGGATAGAGAGGTAGATGGATGGTGTATGCATGGATGGGTAGATGGATGATGGATGGATGGGTGGATGATGGATAGATAGGTGGATGGATGATGGGTGAATGGATGGATGGATGGGTGGATGATGGATGGATGGGTGGGTGGGTGGGTGGATGATAGATGGGTGGGTGATGGATGGGTGGATGGATGATGGATGGATGGTGGATGGATAGATGGGTGGGTGGATGGATAGATGGATAGATGGTGAATGGATGGGTGGATGGATAGGTGGATGATGGATGGATGGATGAATGGATGCTGAAGGGATGGGTGGATGGATGATGGATTGATGGATGGGTGGATGATGGTAAATGGATGGGTTGATGGCTGGGTGTATGGATGGATGGATGGTGAGTGGATGGGTGGATGAAGGATGGATGGGTGGATGGATCGATAGATGGTGGATGGATGGGTGGATGGATGGTGAATGGGTGGATGGATGATGGATGGGTAGATGGGTGGATGGATGGTGAATGGATGGGTGGATGAAGGATGGATGGGTGGATGGATCGATGGATGGTGGATGGATGGGTGGATGGATGATGGATTGATGGATGGGTGGATGATGGTAAATGGATGGGTTGATGGCTGGGTGTATGGATGGATGGATGGTGAATGGATGGGTGGATGAAGGATGGATGGGTGGATGGATCGATGGATGGTGTATGGATGGGTGGATGGATGGTGAATGGGTGGATGGATGATGGATGGATGGTTAGATGGATGAATGGGGAGTGAAAAAGCAGTCAAGGATATTTTCAAGATTTTTGTGCTTAGCAGTTAGAAGGATGGACTGAACTATAGGAGAAGCAAGTTTGGTGGGAATATCAGTCCTAGTGAGGACATGATAAGTTTGTGAAGCCTGTGTAAACCTAAGGTCAGGAGCAGAGTAGAGTGGTGCTTACTAAGGGCTCCAGGGAAAGTGCAGAATTACTATTAATCAACCATCAAATTTCATTTCTAGAAAATGATTAAGTTCTGGAGATCTGCTGTATAACACTACACCATACTTAACAGTATTGGATTGTATGGATAAAAATTTACTACAAGGGTGACAAAAAAGAAAGAATACCAGATCCCACCAAAACTTAGTAAATTAGAATCTACATTGTTCATGTGATCCACAGGCATTTGCCAGGCACTCCTCCTAGAGTCTGAGGAGCTCTAGCAGGAAAGTTAAGGGGGTGACTTAATGGCAGTAACGTGCCCTATAATCAGACTGTATGTAAGGTGGTGGCTGCATATTAAATACTGTATTATGTTGGATGTTCCATGTATAGATTTATCACAGATGTAATCTTAAAATTAAAAGTAAATTTAATATAATTTCTGTCATTATTTTAATCTGTACTTTTCATAGCCCTTTGTAAAATTCTGTAATATATCTCTATTTAGTGATTTTTTTTTTAAAAAAAGCTCAAGGACAGGAAAGAAATCAACATGAAGCTATACTTTAGGGATGCAGAGGCTGTATAAAAGCATAAAGCAGGAAGACAGCACCAAGAGTGTGAGTGAATGTAGAGAAGCAAAATGGCCCATGAACTCAGCATTTGAACTGTTCTAATGTTTAGAAGACAGAAAGACAAAAAGAGATTCAGCAGAACAGGCTGAGATAGCAACTAGCCAGACAGGAGGAGAACCAGGAGTGAGATGCACAGGAAAGTGGGCAAAGGACAGGTGACCTTAGTGAGTTCTGTTTGCCCTTTGAGGATCAGTCTGTAAAAAAAGGGTGACAGTCAGGTTAGCACCTTTTTGCATGGTCCCACGAGGGTTGTAAATAACGTATGTATACCAGTTATTACGATCAGTAAGGAAGCTTGGAGAAAGTGCCTGATAATTACAGAATGAGTAGCTTTTACCAAAATGCTTAGGACTGGAAGTGTTTTAGACTTAGAATCACTTCAGATTTTGGAAAATTTCCTTATGTGTATAGTGCAATACCTCAGCAGTAGACTCAGTTCTAAACATGAAACTTACATATACCAGATACACACAGTTTTATACAGTATTTTTAGTGTACCTGTGTTTACCATGAATCATCACATGAAGCCAGTTTTTCTATCACATGTAGAATTTTTCATTTGTGGCAAGCATCATTTCAGTGCTCAGAAAGTCTCAGATTTTGGAGCATTTCAGACTTGTAGGTTTGGAATACTCAACCTTAATAGCCATTTTTTTACTGGGTAGTAAAACAGCTAGGAAGCATAAGTACAGATTGTTTTTTTAGTAAGTACTGAAAATGCTGCCAGATTTAAAGGAAGGAAGAAATCAGTATGACTCACTGTATTGAGGAAGTCTTTGTGGGAGAAAGAGGAAGTTGACAGATTTCAAAATGGATTTTGAGGTGAACAAGAAGAGGCATTCCACGTGCTGAGAGGAGTAAAAATTTAGATGCCTTTACAGTAGCTTAGCATGAATGTACTTGAGGTCTGTTTTTGATTTGCTTTGATTTTAACTTTATTTTATTTTGAAACTAGCCTTTTAAATTTTAATATATTTTTTGCTCTTACAAAGCTAAGCCAAATAAACACTGCAGGACCAAGCACTCGACGGTACCAGCTTCACGTACTGCAGTACCCTCAGTTAATGATGGTTTTTCCATTGTGCCATCAGGTTTTACCACCCTTGAGGGATGTCACAAACCGACCTGAAGTTGGCTCGACTGTGAGAAACAAGCTGGTGCGCCTCATGACACATGTTGACCTTGGCGTCAAGCAGATTGCTGCTGAGTTCCTTTTTGTCCTTTGCAAAGAGAGAGGTAGGTTAAACTCTCTTTGCCCTTGGCTTTTAGCTTTTGGAGGGAACTTAAGAAAATTTTCTGCTGCTAGTAGCCATCTTACTTCATGCTTCCCAGAGCACACTGTTTCTTACCTCTCATTAGGGGATAATAAAAGAAGCTCATGGGATAATAAAAATTAATAACTTAAAAGTACTTTTGTATGCTTCTGGATTCATTAAGATGCACAGAGATACATTGCCAAACACACTTCTGTGTCCTTAACCCAGACTTCTTAATCTTGATATACAGGACCTGGAGCCATTATGAGAAGTCTGTCCAATAAATCAGGTGCTGCTGTTTCGATAACCAGGCACAGATATGAGTCAGTTTCTTTAATTCCCCTTGGAATTTAATTCCTTTTAGAATTAAAGATTATCTTCTTCACCAGGTTCTTCAATCATTAGTTCTCGAATATAAAGTTGTAATATAGTGTGCAAATATACAAAAAGACATAAGCTATACCACTTACACTTGAAACAATGGTAGCATAGTGGTAGAGAGAAATTTAAAAATAACTAGAGTACAATTCCATAAATTCTACTGTATAAGTATATATAGTAATTGTTTGCTGGGATACATTCAACAGTTAATAAATTTCCTAACATTGTATGGATTATTTGCTCAACAGAAACCAAGTTCAACAAAGAACTGTAAATTGTTTAGACACTTTTACCTATGGCTCCTCTGAGCTTGTAGCTGTCCTAGTGCGCAACCCCATCTGAGCAAGGTTCCGAGATGAAAAGGCTCACATCTGCCCAAAGCTTGTCAGTTGTTTTCTTACATTTTATTTTTGATTAAATTGATCCAACCACTCAAGTTCCTATGAAGATGGTATATTAACAATTTGATAATTATCACAATGGTGCTAAGCATAGATATTACAAAATGAAAGGTGTGTGCCTGACGGTGTGTGTGTAACTCACTTAGCTCTCATAACCCTCTGAGGTTAATATTACTCTCCCAGTTTCATCTGGTTACTTCTTCCAAGACTTTGAAACAAGATTGATTTATTGTCTTGGAATTAAGTGGTTATCATAGTGCTCTGGTGTAATTGTAAATATTGGCTGAATTGAATCTACTTTTCTAAGCTGTTTTTCTAAAAGTGTGTATATGTATATACACAAGTCTCAACCATACGTGTGCATCTGTTCATTTTAAAAGGTTTGCCAAAATATATATAAATTTTAAATATTATGATACTATCATTATTATTATTATTATTACTTTGAGTAGTAAAATTACTGGTAGGTTATTTTTTCTTTTTAGTTCCCTGCATTAAAATTTTTCTACAGTAAGCATACATTTCTTGTACACTTTTAAAAAATTTTAAAAGGTCTAAATAAAGTTTTTATCTTCTATGACTATATATCTAAATCTTACATATTTAAGTGCATTTATATGTAACTATTATCATGTTACTGATGAGTGACAGTCATGACAGATACACTATATGCATTTTTAAGTAGATTTCGTTCATCTTTTTAAAAATTTGAATTGGTTGGTTTTGTGAGGTTTTGTAGTTGTGGCTTTGAGCCAAAACCAACCCATGTCAGCAGAGTAATATTTTTTCATTTGATTTTTGACAATTGTATGTATGGTCATCTGATTTTCCTTCCAGTTTGATGATAAGTTTATAGATGTATTATTTTGGAATACATATTCATTTAAAAAGTAATTTTTAAGCCAGGCCCTCAGATTACAGAAGAATATAGGTAGACAAGGTCTGCGCCTTCGGTAGCTCACTTTCGTGTGTGAAGTTTACAGACCTGAATACTAGTAGCTGGGCTGGCAGTAGAAACTAACTGAAAACTGACACTTTCCAACAGCTCCTTGTTTGGGTGTTGGGAGGAGTGAGTGTATTATAAGGGCTGGGAAAAGGATGTTGCTATTTAGCTCCAGCTGATTGTTAACTATGAAGGAATGTGTGGCCAGTATTACCACATCTTCTGAGATTCTCATGTGAAGCTGAAACACTGATTTTCTATATAAAATCACCCTGTTTTTTAAATGTTTCCACTTATTGAAATTTACAATTTCTGGCAAAAAAAAAAAAAAAGTCTAGTTTACCTACAACTTAAAAGTCATCAGATTTTAGAATTTGGATTTGGAGATAGACTATGAAAATGAAATAAATTTCAGATGATTTGTGAGAGATGCTGGACCTTAAAGGTTGTGCACATCTAAGCTTCCCAGTGAAGTCACTCTGCTGGGCGCGGCGCTGAGCTCTTGTAACCTCAGCAGTCGGGAGGCTGAGGGAAATGGATCACCACAAATTTAAGGCCAGCCTGGGCTACGTAGTGAGCTCAAGGCCAGCCTGAAGTACATAGTGAGACCCTGTCTCTAAAAAAGTAAAAATGAAGGCACTTTAATGATTAATGTGCAACTGTCAGACCACAAAATAGACAGTAAGCACCAATTAAATTGGATTAAGAGTACAGGCTACATGAAGAAGGACTACATGAGGTGAGATACAAGAGCAAAATCTTACGGAAGACTAGGCCCAGAAGGACCTCCAAGGGCCCTCACACCCTTTGTGGCAGCTAACCCGCACCCCCGGCTGGCTGGAGGCTGGTTTGTGCTTGTGCCACCAGTGTGTTCTGCTGGGTCTGGAAATACCAGAACTTTTTATCACCACTCCACAGATTGGGTACTAGGGGGCCTACAGATAGGCCTTACGTAGCTTAATCAAAAGAAAGTGATTTGTAGATGAACCTCCTGCCATGATTGTGTCTCTTCCCCTCTCCCCACATACTGTGAGCAGCGGCAGATCACAGATAAGTCAGGTGTGAGGTCCCCACAGAGCCTGCTCCTGCAGACTCCCTCTACCCTCCACACCAGTCTCAGGAACAGGTGCCTCCAGCTTGGAGCTAAGCGTAATTTTCCTGTTTATCTTTTTCCCTTCTGGCCTTCCCAGAAGCCATGTTCTGTAAGGTGTTACTCTTCGTTCTTTTTAAAAAACTCTCCCTATGAGCTTTCCACAACCTGTGTACATGTTCATATCTCTGTCCTTACATTTTAGCGTCTTGAAAGAGTAATGTTTCTATCCACTTAGCCTTGGACTTGCTGTTAGTGAGTTACTTGCAGGTTCCAGTAGTAGTGGAACTTGCTTTCCACTTCCACCCCTCACCCCCAGAGTCCACTAAACATGCTGCTCAGTGAAGTCACAGCCTTCCAAACAATGGGCTTTCTTCTTTCTTACTGTATCTCTTACAGCACTTGCCACTGTTGACTTCCTCAACATTCCTGTGCTACCGTGCAACTCCTCAATGTCCTTTGACCTCTGTTCTTTCTTTTTAGTCTTAATTACTAATTCCCATCTTTGTCCCTGGAGCCATCTTTTGGCCCCATTCTCACTTTATGTTGCTCCTTGAGCAATCTCATCCTTGGCTTCTGCTCTAGCTACTTTGCTCAGTAGGTTCCCAAATCTGTCTCCAGCCCCAAGCTTTCTGCTGAATCCAGCATGTTTAACCACCTGCTTGTGGACATCTGTGTTTGGATGTTTACCCTTTTTTCACTTTCCCAAAAGATACCATTCCCAATTTAGTTGCTAAAGCCAGAAAACTAGAAGACACCCAAGATTCCTTCCTTACCTGTAAAACCTAATGTTATCTCCTAAATAATCTCTTGTATATATCCTCTGTTCTGTTCCTATACCACTACCTTGGTACAGACCCTTAAAATTATTTTCTTAAGCTATTAAAATAGTTAAATCTCTGTTTCTAGTCAGGTTTTCTTTAGTTTATCTTCTGCATGGCTGGCAGGGATTGTTATAAAGTACACTGTTGTCATTTACCTATAAAATTTTAAGGAATACACTGTCACCTGCATGGTAAAATCCAAATTTTACCTCACTGGCTTCTAGTAGAATCTAAATCACTTCCACGTTGTACTACCTGCTTAGTCACACTAAATTATGGTTCGCCTGAGATGTCCTTCCCCATCACTGTTAGCACGGTGAGCTATACTTTCCCTGAACACCAGCTTGAGTGTCACCCCTGTGAAGATCTCTCTCTACATCTCAGATGCAGTTCATCACTCTCCTTTGTGCCGTTTTTACTTACCTCTGTTTTTAGTACTTTTGACATGTGCTATACTGTAACTCTGCTTATTTGCTGAGCTTGCACTCTAGACTTTGAGTGTCCTTTAGTTGGAGAGCATGTCTCACTCATCTTTAGACCGCTCATGCTTTACCAAGTACCTGACCAGTAATAGTAAGAGTCCCATAAGAACACTTGAGCTTTCTGTAAGTTGAATCTAAGCAGTAGTGAAAATACTGGCTCATATATTTCTTCTTTAAAGGATATTTTTCATTGTATAGTGGTAAGCTTCCTAAGAGAAGAATAAAAATGTGCCAGGAGCTGGCAGGCTGGAAGAGGCAATGGTCAGGCATTACGGAGGTCAGAGAAAATGTTTGCAAAAGACAGAGAAATGTGAAATAGCCTTTGTATGTACAGAAGAGTCAAGGTGTAAGGCGTCAGTGTATGTAGAAAAGAAGGCAGAGGCCACAGGTGAAGAACCCATCCAGCTCTGGGGAAACAGCAGAGGTTTCATCCAGGAATGTAATGCAGTCATATTTTTGCTCTACAATGATATCTTAAACAGGTATGTGGAATAAGGAATGAAACGATGTGAGGCTGGTTAGAGGAAGCTGCCAGGGTGGATTCTCACAGCTGCAGTGTTTGACCAGAAAGAAAAGGATTTATGCAGACAAAGGAGGGTGGTGTCTGGGGAGAATATGGTTCTGCTGGGTTTTCTTCTTGGTAAAACAGCAAAAACTCTGCTTTTATGGTTAAATGTGGTAAACCCACACTGTGTAAGCACTTGTACCATGACTGCCAGAGCTGGTTGCTTTCCTGTCATTTTGAGAAAGTAATGGTAAAATACTGCTTGTAGTTTGCTGACTGACGGCTGAATTGTTTCATTTTCGTGTAACTGTGTGTGATTAATATGACAGCTAACAAACATGTGCATGTCTAGTCAGGACCACCAGAAAATACTCTCTTCACCTGGACAGCTCACCTGAACAGCCAGGTTCAGTCCCTTTCCTTTTTACCTCCCTGTGTCAAACAGGATACTCTGTGATGTGTTTGGAAACAGATGAAACAGTAGCTTCAGATGTTGTGCCAGTGCTTTCTGTGGGTTTGTGTTCTGATTCTCTCCCCTTCTCTACCCTCCATTTTTAGGTATTTTATCCATTTAGCGAAGATTCATTTGACTTTAAAACTATTGGCTAAACCCTTGTCTGTCTTGAAGGCAAAGTTTATCCTAAATCAGTTTTGTAACCCACGCTATCTGTCACAGAATTGGTACATGCTTGTTCCAGTGAAAGAATAATGAATATTATTTTCACAAAAATAGAGGTGTTATGCATAAGAAAGCAACTGTTTAATAGTGTATTTGCTTTTCTTCCACCTAGATTGGCCTTTCATCACCTTCAATTGTCTTAATCTTTAGTCATTTTGTCATTTCACGTTGTTGTTTTGTGATTAAGTATAGTCATTTAAGCCATTTATTCTTATCCTCTCAAGTTAGATTTTAATAATTTCAGTGAATACTATTTTTCTGGAACTTATTAGATACCTTTATTAAAACTAATAATGGTAAGCCTAGGGGTAGGTGGGTCCTAGGTTCAACACCAAGCACAAAAAAAAATTCAAAATAGGCCTCAGTAATGTGTGCAATGAGTGTGTTGGTGTGGCGTGGCTTAGAGCTTGATTCTTTCTCCTCCGTGGTGTTATGCCTGCCTATGATGAGAGTGTTAAAAATACCTATATATACTGAAAGTTCAGTTCTTCCCAATGACTCACTAAGGTTGCCTTAATTTATCTAAATACTTCACCTAAGGAGGCACTGGTGGCAAGGAGTATGTCAGATTTAGTCAGAGGATTTTCAAGTTATGTAATCTCTCGTTACCTTCTGATCCAGCATCCACTGAGAATTATTGTCAAGAGACCAGTCAGTGAAGGTCTTAAAGTTGAAAATGTCTAATTTAAATTTCATTTATGTTATTACTCATATTTCTTTCTGCACAAATTTCAGTCTGCTGTATTGTTTGAAAGGAGGGCTTCCTGTTGTTGTCTGCCCTCCAGTGCCTATCCTCCAGTGTTAAAGGTATCTTTAACACCCAGTAGTTCAGGTATTTGAAAATTTCACAAAGAGCTGTCCTGGAATATTCATCTGGTCCGTGCCCTTCAGGATTCCCCTCTCCGATCATAGGTGCATGTGTGCACAGTGTATCCCCTTTTCTTACTCTCCTGCTTCCCTGTTCACTGCCACTCTCAAATCCCTAAAGTTGCTGTAGCTGCTCTGCTCTGAATCTTCTCCAGCTTTCTTTTTTCTTTTTTTCAGGTAAGTGATTTCAATTACAACAGTGTTTCAGCTATGGCTTTATAGAAGACAGTGTGTTGTTTTCTACGGTTGTCCTTGGAAGGATATTTTAATAACATTCTATCTGAGGCCTGACATAAATTTTGCTGGTTTTTATCTTTTGAATAAACACTAGTGCTCACCTTGAAATAGTATCTGAAGACAGGAAAGCACTCCTACATAAAGCTGGTGATTATTACTTAGCATCTTCCTTAATGATATTTAGAAATCACTGAAAAAAATCTCTATAGTGCAAGGTTCTTTCACAAAAGTATTGTGTGTCAGCTCTTTCCAAAGGTATCACCTTTATGCCGTTGGCAAGGTAATATTTACCAAGGACCTGCACCAAATGCTTCCTTGGGTTCTCTTCTTTCCTAAATAATTATTTTACCAATCTTACCAGAGAAAAAGAATGAGTGCTTATTTTGTGCCAGATACTTTTTTATAAACTTGCAAATATTAATATGTGACGTAGAAAGTTACTCTGTTTCTATAGACAGAAAGTTTGGGTAGAATTGCAAAATATTTTACCCAAGGGCAACCAGCTAGTAAGTGATGGAGCCATTATTGAAACCTAGTTAGATTAACTCCTGGGCCTATCTTCTCAATGGGCTTCATGTGCTGATGTGTTCCTGCTAACTTTTACAAAATTATATTATCCTATTTGTGAATCTACCTATTTCTCATACTTTTCTACCCTAATTCCTACAAATGGTAAGAGATTTTCCACTATGTACCTTCCTGGTAAAATCCTAATCTGACCTTCACTGTCTTTAGTTTATTATTTCTGTAAAACTGAGTTTTAAAAATATTAGCAGTCAGAAACTTAAAACATGACTCTTATCAATCACCTGTCAGTGACAGAGGCCCAGCTTCTGCCAAAGGTATACTCAGAACAACGCTGTTTACATTCTGTCACACACACACACACACACACACACACACACACACACACACACACAGCTCTGCAATCTCTGAACATGTAGAAAAATTTGTAGTGGTTTGGCATAACCACAGCACACTTTGAAAACATCTGTTTAAAGGCTCACTGTTTGGCAGGTGTCTTGTACCTCCCTGTGTTGATGTGTGGTTGATGATTTGTAAGCTCCTGGAGAGTCCTGTCTAAACCCCTTCTCTTGTCACAGTGGACAGCCTGCTGAAGTACACTGGCTATGGGAACGCTGCGGGACTGTTGGCTGCCAGGGGCCTCCTGGCTGGAGGAAGAGGAGATAATTGGTACTCAGAGGATGAGGACACAGACACTGAAGAATACAAAAATGCAAAACCAAAGTATAGTATCAAATTTCTTCTCACCTAACTGTAGCTCTGCCTTTGGGTTGGTTATTTGCCTTTCACTTTGTCTTTCATTTTCCAGTGTTTCTTTTCTCTTGCGGGTTTGGAAACGTACCATTTAATGGTGCTTTTAGAGACAGTTTCATAGTGGTGGCTTTAGTGATAAACTCAAGTGACTGAAGAAGGGTGCTGTCTCAGGAGATGTTCTGCTGCATATTTTCAACACATTTGTTACCCTCTGTCAGGTACTAAGAGAGCTGCTGGTTTTAGGAAAACCTATATTGTTTACATTTTGCCTCCTTTCCATAGGTTGAGATTATAAAGGTATAACTAAGACCAAGTATTTAAGTTGGTTTTTTGATGATTCAGGCTTTCTCAGAAATCTAAATGTAATTTTCATACATTATGGAAAGCCCCCTGACATAAAAGCCCTTATAAGTCAAAAAGTAATGAACAAGGCATATTTACCAGTAAAAGAATAAGAACTCTGGCTCCACATGGAATTTGAATCAAACATACTTTATGAGATACAGCTTTTAATGCATTAGTGTATTGACTAGACAAACTAGAAATTCTATGAAGTCTTTTCTAAGTCAGAGCTTACAAATGAAAGACTAATTCTTTCTTCACAAGACAAACCACCTCTCCTTCCTTCTGTCCCCCTCTGCGCTTCTCTTCCCTCCCTACCCTTATCATCTCCTTTAACCCTCATCCTAGGGGAGTTTCTTATTTTCCACTCGTAGGAGCTGTTTGATCTTAGTTTTTATGGGTGTTGTTAATCAGTATTAAAAAGCTGTGCCCTTTCTTCTTGGCGTTTTGAGTGATGTTCATATGCTGTGTTTTCTGCTGTGGGTTCTAGACTGTGATGTGGATTGTGTAGTAGGTGATTAAGGATAGAAACTCATCTGGGCTAAAAAGTATTTATCCTAAAAAACTAGAGTTGTGTGTGTGTATGTATGTTTATAGATTGTATCCTGTTGACATGAAAGTAATAAGCTTGTCAAAAAGTGAAAGAAATGACCAGTCCAGTCAAGCAGGAAGAATACAGTCTATTTCTTGGTAAATTAGGTACTTTTAACATCCTCAATGCTGTCCACTTCAGCAGGGCCTTACAGAGTGTGCCCTAGGAAAATAAGGCCTTGGGGAGCAAGAGCTAGCAGTGACCCTAAGAAATGTTCTTAAGACTGCCACAATGTAGATGTGATAGGCTGGGCACCTCTACCAAGTATTTGAAACTAAGATAGAGGAGACTTACTTCTTTCTCTGAGTCATTCTAAGTTACTCTGGCTAGCTCTTGCTTTTTCTAGCCCCATAAACTGTATTTTCAATCAGTTTAATACTTTGTATCTTGTTTCACTTGAACAGACCCCTCCCCCTGCTGTTGAGATGGGGTCTTGCTGTGTTGCCCAGGCTGATCTCAGCCTGCTTAGTGCAGATGCTCTTTTTGCATCAGCTTCCCGAGGAACTGGGACTGTAAGCACATGCTACCACACCCAGCTAAACTCTTGTATTTTTTAAATGAAGGGGGAGATTATATCTGATCTTCCTTGAATCCTGAGGCATGTGGACACAGTTAACTAGCACAAAAACTGGAGCAGTCATGGATGGCTGATACCTTTGCATCTCAGGTGTGCTGTTGATTAGAATGGTCATGGTCACGTGTCTAGCAAGTGCCATAATGCTGTCCCAACAAGAAAGAACTCAGAGAAAAGGCAGAAACATGGGGTTTATCCCAAGGACATAGGAAACAGAATTACGTTACATTGTGAAAGTAATGTTAGGAGGAGCATCAAGATGGTGAGTGGTAAGCAGCAGAGAACGAGCCTGTCTGAGAGCTGCCACCCAGACTCTGGAATGTAGCACTCACTCAGAGAAGACAACAAGTAGGGAAGTGGGTCCCCTGGACACAGGAAGGATCTGAAGCACTAATTGAAGGCCACAGAGAGAGTGAAGAAAGAAACTTCAACAAAGAAGGAGGTAGCTGGTGGCACCTTCTCCCTGAGACGAGACTCACTGCACAAGAGGAGTGGCAAACTCGTGGTCATGGTGACTGCTGATGAGCCCAGAGGCCTCCATGGCAAAATGCAGCAGTGGAGGGGAGCAGTGGATATGAAAGACTACAATAGCTGATTCTGAGTGCTGAGGGCTTAGTGGTCTCACAAGAGAATGACTGGCTGAGAGCCATCTGGAGAGGGGCCAGCTGAGCTCAGAACTCAGAGCTGCTGCTGGCTCCGTCTAGTAGCTCCCAGTGGGACTCAGGCCCATAGCAGGTGCAGGCTCACTGAGATTACCCACTACCCCACCAAGAAGCTAACTGCTGGCTTGCTGGGATAAATCAACACAGTTCTAGACTTTGTCTCCACACATTGTCTACCAGTGACAGCAGAGACAAATCTGGAAGTAAACTTTTTTTCTTTCACTCTCTGTCTCATTTGTTTTGTTGTTGTGGTGGTGGTTTTTTTCTCTCTTTTATTGTTTGATCTTGTGTTTATATGGGTATGAATGTGCTTTCTAGCCTCTTTATGGCTTTTCTTCTGTTCTTTGTGGTTTTTCTAATGTTCTATTCTTTTTATCTCTTCCTTCCCTCTTCCCCTCCAGTCTTCTGCACCAGTTTCCCAAAGTCAGCATGATTCCCCTTTGTCTTCCAGCTTTCTAATATCTTCTCTATTTTCTCCTTAACCCCTTTAAAACTTTAACCTCTGAGGGAAAAATTGTCATATTAAGGACTTATATATTGCATATAATTTTCCAGTTTGTTTCAGATTTGTCATATAACCACAAATCTAGTTCATAACATTGAAGGGGATAAATTAATGGTTACTTCAGTGTGTCCTTTTCTAGGCTGTATTTGATGCTATTGTTATTGCTGATGGTACCACTTTAGCCAAAAGTAACATAATTGTTCTAAACAGCCATTCTTCTGGTACTCCAAGACTAAAGATCTTAGAAAATACTTTGGTACAGTGCCAGAGAAAGAGGGGCTGGACCAAACAGGTAGCAACTTCTTATCCCCAACAAATTGAAGATGAAGGATCTTGCAACAGATTCAAAATCCAAAAACAAGCTACACCTGGAAGATACCTCAGACAAATAGTTATTTCCTAAGGGTTCTAAATACTAGCAATAAAGCAACCCACCATGGGCAATTTACAAGCATTGCCCCATGAATTAAACTTAAAGAAAGAAGGGAAGAAAAGAAAATGATAAGACACTTGACCAAGATGCAACCCTAGACCTCCACTTCACCAAAGACAAACCCAGAGGACAGTGAGGTAGGACAATACAAAAGCCACCCACCCAATCTCTCTGAAGTACTAACAACAAAGCGATTGAAGAAGGCTGAAGAAAAAAAATCAAATCAGAAATAATTTCTCAGATAACTGCAGAGAAGGTTATCTGAGAATGAAAACCATGAGTAGTAACTCTTGAGCAGATACAGATAAGAAAAAATAGAGATTAAGAATATTATGGAAGCCACGAATTCTCAGCATAGGAAATAAGTGGAATCCATAAGGCAGATTCAAGGAGATATCCAGGAGAATAAAACATCCTTTGAAAGTATCCACAGCAGGGTAAGCCAATGTAAGGACAGCATAGTTCTGGAAATCTTAGCCAGAGCAATTAGACAACAGAAATAAAAGGGATCACAATAGGAAAGGAAGAAGTTAAATTATCATTATTTGCAGATAACTGATAGTCTACATAGAAGACCCTGAAAACTCCACTGAAAGACTGGTAGATTTAATAAGCAAGTTGAGTTGCATAGCTAGATACAAAGTCAACACTCAAAAATCAATAGCCTTTCTGTACATGAATAAATAACTCACTGAGAGAGAAATTAGGGAAACAGCACTTCACAGTAGCATCCAAAAAAATGAAATACCTAGGAATCAATCTAACAAAGGATGTAAAAGATCTCTGCATTGAAAACTACAGTACTCTGAAAAAAGGAGATTGAAGCAGTTATCAGAAAATGGGAAGACGTCACTTACTCTTGGATAGGAAGAATCAATATAGTGAAAACAACCATACTTCCAAAAGCATTATACAGGTTTAATAAAATTCCAATCAAAATTTCAACAGCATATCTCACAGAATTAGAGAAAACAATCCTAAATTTCATTTGGAACCAGAAGAGACCTAGAATAGCAAAGGCAGTTATAATGGTTGATGTACTGTGTCAGCTTGAGAAGTTTAGAAGTGTAACTAGGTGGCTCACTAGGGGGCCAAGTTCCTCGCTTTTTAAACATCCCCATCCTGTACAAGAGGGATGCATGGGGACTGTGAGTGCTACACCCACACTAGAGGGTGGTAACCTGCGTACAGTATAAGGGAGGAAAAGAGGCTTGCTCTTGCCCCTGTTGCTCTTCTTGCTTTTGATGTCTTCTGCTGCCTTGAATGGTTGCCCCTGTGCCATGGTACTTTGCCTTGGAGCCAGCTGATTATGGATTGAAACCTCCACAAACTGTGAGCTGAGTAAACCTTTCCTTCCTTAATTTTAGGTGTCAGGTATTTAGTCTCAGCAATGAGAGAAAATAACTAAGACAGCAGTTCTGGGCAACAAAGACAAGGCCGGGGGAATTGCAATCCCGACTTGGAATCATGCTAGAAAGCTACTGTGATAAAAACAGCATGGCACTGGCAAAAAAACAAAACAGACCTGAGGATCAGTGGAACAGATTAAAAGATGCAAAAACAACTCCAGGCATACTCAGCCACTTTATCTTTGACAAAGGTGCCAAACACATTCACTGGAAGAAAGATAGCTTCTTTAAAAAGGGGTGTTAGAAAAACTGGCTTTACACATGCTAACAATTAAAATTAGACCCATATCTTTCACCATGTGCTAAACTAAATTCAAAATGGATCAAAGATCTAAATATTAAAACAGAAACATTAAATCTGCTAGAAGGTAGAATAGGTAAAATTCTTGAAGGCATTGGTATAGGCAGAGACTTTATAAAACCCTAGTCACACAAAAACTGTCACAATCAACAACTGAGATCTCATCTTACTGAAAATCTTTTGCACAGCAAGAGAAACCACCAACAGAGTGAAGAGACAGTCCAAAATGTGGAGGGGGGAATGCTTGCCAACTGCTCCTCAGACAAAGGATTACTATCAAGAATATATAAAGAACTTAGAAAAACAGACCTCCAAATTTAAAGACCCAATCTAAAATGGGCATCTGCGATGCTTACACACGTCACAGATGAAGAAGTACAAGCAGCAAATACATACATGAGAAGATGTCCAACCTCACCAGTCATTTGGGAGATGCAAAGTGAAACAACACTGAGACCCGTCTCGCCACAGAAAGAGTGACTGCTATCAAACACCAACCGCTAACAGATACTAGGGAGCCATGGGGGAAAGGAGACCCTTTTCCACTGTTGGTGATAGTGCAGACTGGAGATCAGTGTGGCGATTTCTCAAAAAACTAGGATTGGACATCCAATTTTACACTGTTATTCCCCTTCTGGGTATCTCTTCAGAAAAATTCAAAACATCATACCACAGCAATATATGTGCATCCATGTTTATAGTAGCACAATTTATAATAGCTAGATCTTGGTAACAACCTAAACGGCCGGAATGGATAAAAGATGTGGTCTTTTTGTATAATGGAGTACTACTCAGCCATAAAGAAGGATAAACTTGACATTTTTATAGGTAAATGGATGCAACTGGAAACCATACTCATAAGTGAAATAAATCACTCACATGTGTAAACATGGTATTGTCTCCCTAGTCCAAACTGTACAGTAGCTATGGTAAAATGGGAAGAAACTGTTCAAAAGGAAAGAGAAACTGGGGTAGGGGAAAGGAGAAAAGAAGGAAGGAAAAAGCAAAAAAAAAAAAAACATGCACAAGATCATTATACTACTAATTTTTCTTAGTTTATTGAAAAGAAAGGTTTGTGCTAATATTGTTTGGACAATTGAATGCCTATATCTTATACTCTTAGTAACTAATTTAAAGATAACAGTATGCAGTATATTAAACATTGTTAACTCTATTATCTTGTTTTGAAATTTTGTTTTCCTTTTTTTTTTCTCTCTTTCAAATAAAATTTAGGGTTGGGGATTTAGCTCAGCAGCACAGCACCTGCTTGGCAAGTGCAAGGTCCTGAGTTCAATTCCTGGTACCCAAAAAACTAATTAATTAAATTTTTAAAAATAATATTAGATTTTGGGACAGCACCTTTTGTTTAAATCAAAAACCATGCTGTTTCATATTATTATTGTTTTGGCTCTCGTAGGAAGAGTCTATACTTAAGCTTTACGTCTTTAATTAGAATGTATTTTTAGCCATTGGATTTGACTTCATGTTATTCATGGAAATGGGGGGTTAGTGTGGTCAGAATAGTTACCACTGTGTAATCTCGTGTCTCTTACACATTGCTTGGTACACGTATAAATATGTATTTTTCTAGTAGCATCACGTTTCCCCCTTCAGACTCGCATCTTTCTCTTGGTGGGGTCTTTAATGTGATCTTTAAAGTATTACCTTACATGGCCCTGTGGGAGTGGTGGTAAAGCAGGTACGCTGCAGGCAGGGAGACCCTGAGTACCCTGGGCCTGAGCCCAGCACTCCAGATTGCCAAGACTCCTTGCTAACCTAGTGTGCTTGTGAAGTCGGTCTGCCCCTGACCACCCATCATGGAGACCCCAGGCTGCTTTTCCTGTGATGCATTTATTCACAACATACTTGCTTGTATTGGCAGAAGCAGAGAAATTACCTTCATCCATCAGACCCTAGTCCCACTCTCAAAAATGTCAGTGGATTCTGATTAATGCACCAAGGAGACCTGTAATCCTGTATTGGAATCTAAAAGTAAGAATTGCATGGATCTTACATTCAGCCTATGAAAGACAGTTAATATGACAGGAATCCTTTTTGTGTCACAACAAATGTATTTAATGAACTAGAAATGGCTTTCTGCATCTCGCACATTTAGACAAAATACATTCATAGAATCAAGTTACATACCACATAGGTTTTTGATGTATGTCTAGCCAAGTTTGTTAAGTTTTTAGACGAAGTTTGGTCTTTCCTCAAGGGAAACCAAATATTAAAAGTTCCAACATGTACACCTTTTTCTCGTATGCCTCTGAGCATGGAGACCCCTTGGCTGCACAGTTGATACGAATATAAATGACTGGTATTGTTTGTACATCATTCTGGGGAACAATTGAAAGATGTGTGTTTGATGACATTTGGCCCAGGTCTCAGGCTGGGTGCATGGGGGTCTAGGAGGCAAAGACAGTGCTGTGCAGGGCTGCCTTATGGAGGCGGGTGTGGGGAGCCGGAAGTGGGCAGAGCCCTAAGATGCTGCATGCCAGTCCTAATTATATCTGATAGCTTAAAGTCTTGTCTAAGCAAACGTGGGCATTTCCTTCTTGACTGTATTCAGCAGCTGTAGCTATGGCAGCAACTATGTAGTTTCTTTAGCACAAGGCAGGAAATTTTTTTCCTCTTTGTCAAGATTTTGTTATGCTACTTAGTTCAAGTTACATTAAAGTTTTCTTATATTGGGACTGTGTAAATAATTTTTTTCACTTTAAATATTTCTTGAAATGTGCTCTAGAAACCAGGGTTGAAATTTTTTCTCTTTGTCTGATTTGAGCTGTGACAGTGTATTTTATGTACAATAGAATTTAACCAGCATTTCTAAGAACCAGAATGTATTCCTGTGAGCATTCATGAAACACATCTAAATTCAGATTGCTGAAAATCAGGTTAAAAATAAAATCACTGCCACTTCTGCCATGCATACGGATTCTAAGTGCTTACCAGCTCTATGCTATCTACAGTCAATTCACTTTCAAAAGTGAATCCTCTGATTTTTCTTTTGTGTCACAGTTTGGGTTAATGGCCAACGACCAGTTAGGTGTGTTAGCTGGGCTCAGAGTCAGATTTTGCTGCAGTTTTCATGTTCTGTAGATTCACAGCCGTCAGCTTTCCATGCCCTTTATGTCAGTGATGTCGCTCTTAGCAAGGAGCCTAAGTGCCTATAATTTAAAAAGGCATTTTGGAACCTTTTTATTGCCTAGATGCATCTTGATATTCATGTGTGTTTACACATTCAGTCTGTGTATGTTTGTGACTGATGTGTAACAGATACTTAGTAAATACTGGTAAATAAGTGAAAGAGGGACACCATATGACTTAGTTCTTTCCATTCATGATATAATGCAAAGACTTGAATTAGGATAATATAGAATCTGTGTCCTGTTTATACATTAATTCTTAAATTACTTGGTACATTTTGAGGAATTAGTGTCTCTTCATAGTATCTTGTATCTGAATTTAATCATACCGAACTCCACAAAACCAAATCTTGTGTGGCCTCTTTAGTTAATGAAGATTCTGTGTACATCTCCATCTCCATAGTGCATAGGGAAATTCACTTCCTGGGTTATGTGAGATCTCAAGTGCCTCAATGGTGCTGATTTCTGGTAATTATTCAGGGCTTAATATGCACCAGACACGGTTCTAAAAATTATACAAATACTATCTAATCTTCACAGCAACTCCTTGAGGTAGGTTTCATTCCCAGTTTACCGGCGAGGAAATTAAAACTCAGTGAAATCAAGTAACTTGTCCAAGGCAAATAGTTCATAAGTGTCAGAGTTGGGGAGCCACCTTTTGTGGTGTTTGGGGAATTTATTAGTTTTTGAGAGAGTCAAATCAAGTCTTATACTCTTTATTCTGCCTTTTATTTTAGGGGTGAAATACACATCATAGAATTTTCTATTTGAAACCAGTTTCTGGTACATAATATTTGTCCTTTGGGGAATGGCTGGTTTTACTTAGAATACTGTCCGATTCACCCATGTTATAGCAGGTCTCAGAATTTCCTTCCATTCTGAGGCTAAATAGTATTGTATTGTGTGTCTGCACACATTGCTTTTCCATTCACCCAGCAAAGCACCCTGGGCTGCTTCTACTTCGGCTGCTGTGAATCATGTTGCAGTGTGGGGGCTGGACTGGTATCTGTTCAAGCCCTTGCTTTCACTTTTCTTGGGCCTGTACCCAGAAGTGAAAATGCCCGGACCACACAGTCATCAGAGCTGCACGTTCACCTTTTGAGGAGCTGCTGTTGTCTGTACTGTTGTACACAGCAGCTGCGCCACTTTACGCCCCTCCCGGTATGCAGGTTCCCCTTTGTCTTCTTCCTCACGGGACTTGCTTTCCAGAGAGGGTGTGTGTATGTGTGTTTTTAATTATAATACCTATCTTGATTGAACTCAGGGTTTGAGACTTACCTGCTACTGGAATCTGCCTCAGAGCCCACCAAAGGAGAGGTGAATTGGAGCTTCAGTGTAGCCGCCTGTTCTTGGAGCCTACTGCTGTGATATAAGCAAAACAGAAACCCAGGGGAAGTAAATGTCTCTGTGTGTCCCTGATACTGTGGAACTGCAAAAGTTCCATTCGGTGAATTCTAATTTAGAATCATACATCTGTCAGACAGTGCTGGCTCTAAGTTCATAATACATTTGGGATTCAGTCACCCTTGACAGCCATTATTGCCACCACACTAAAAGTTTATCTCTCTGGGATCTTCCTTTTCTTTCTTTTTTGGGGGCAAGTACTGGGAATTGAATCTAGTACCTCTTATTTTTTATTTTATATACCAGCTATATTTTTATTTTTAATTTTTTGGTTTGTTTTGAGATAAAATCTCACTGATTTCTCAGGCTGGACCTGAACTTGTAGTGCTCCTGCCTCAGCCTCCCAGACCATTGGGATTACCAGAAAGCACTACCAGAATCTTTTAGTAGCCCTCTAAATAGTGTTGTTGTTTTCCCAGTGCTGGGGACCAAACCCGGGTTTCACACGTGCTAGGCTCTTCCATTGAGCTGCATTCCTGGCCCCAGCTAGTCATGGTGATTTTCCCTGGGCTTGTGGGTTCCCTGCTCAGCACACCAGTCACTCCGACCCCTACACAGTGTAGGGCAGCCATGTCAGGCGCTCAGAACTCCACAGTGGCTGAGAACAGAAGTCGTTGTGGTGGGATACCTGCTGCTTCTCTTGCTGTGCCATCCCAGTGCCAGCCTCTGCCATGTCACCCTTTGGGTGTGCTATTACGGGCCCTTCCACCCAGTGTCTGCCCTTCGGGGCTGTGCTCAGATGTCCCCTGTGCAGCAAGGCTGTGCCCTCCTGCCTTCATGACCTGCCCCTTCTCGGGCGTGAGTCACCAGCACCACGCCCTGGGCATCCTCATTCGTGAAGCTTGTTGTTCTCTTCTCTATCAGACAAACTCCATGAGGGAAGAGGGGCCTGTTTGTTGCATTAAGAAACTATTTTTGGTCATTGAAATCTCAGAATAGTGCCTAGCACAGTAAGCACTTAGCCAATTTTTGCTGAATTGATTGATTTTTAAGTTGTCGAGTCCTTTGTCTTACATCAATGAGCTTCTCAGGGTTAGGGTGTCCTGAGCTCCCCCTCTAGTTGAGCCGGGAATGAAGCGTGAGGAAATTGGACACGGTTAGCTGCCCTTTGTGTGGGGCGGCAGATCCAAGTGTTCCTGAGGGTGCCCTGGGTGCCTGTAGCACCTTTTCCCGCCCCACGCAGTCCTCGTCTCCTGCTCTGTGCTTACAGCATGGTTTTCCCAAGCACACTCACTCTCTAGAGATTGCTTACGAATATGTTTGGTCTTAGCCAGTGTGATTTTTTTTTCTGCAGTGCTGCTTAAAATAATTTAGTCACTTACCAACATTTAGAATTCTGTTATTTCAGAAGAGAGTCTGAATTTCTTGCTTTGGAAAAATAGGAGGTTCTGATAGGTCCTACCCTCACATGGCAGCTGACTCGTGGAACTGAGTAACACTGGCCCCTTGCACACCAGGTGACAGCATCTCCTTTTCACTACCCTGTCCAGCCCGTGCAGGTTCGGCTGTGCAATCCCCGTCTTCACTAGAGTGCTTTGAAGGAATTCTAAGCCATGCTCTTAATTTCTTTCTTTTTTTCTTTTTGCGGTACTGGGGATCGAACTCAGGATCCTGCGCTCGCTAGGCAGGCGCTTATTCCACTGAGCTATATCCCCAGCCCCAAGCCATGCTCTTAGATAGTGAAGATAACTTTCATTATCTTCAACTGAAGGAATTTTTAATGACTTTTCTATTAAATGACCTAGCACTGGTGGTGTTGGCCAGAAATAAGCAGCAGTTAGAAGAAAGAGTGAAAGACCTAACGTATATTCCAGCTTTCACATGTGTCCATTTGCGCCCCCCCTTGTTAGAGTCTTAGTCCTTCTGTCCCACATTCTAGGACGCCATGAGGATGGACTGTCCTACCTTCGTAAGGTCCCATACCCACTTGAGAAGTAGTACCCAGGGAATGGAATTTAAGAAAACCAGGATTCAACTGCTGTTGATTCATATAGTGGCCTTATATAATTCTTTAAAAATCATGTTAAGGTGCCCACAGATAGAGGGCAGCAGGGGCAGGTGGGAGAATAAATGCACCACCCAGCAAAAGGCCCACCATGCTCAGTGTCCTTACAGCATCTTGAGACAGTTGCGGAACAAAATAAAAGTAACCCCAGGGTTTCATAGTGAGGAGATCTTGAAACATGACAAGTCAAGTCTCAGACGGGCTCTGCCTGCCTTCTGCCCTAGCATGGTGGCAGGTTTTCCATGAAAGAGTAGTGCAGTTCAGTGTGCAGACTTGTGCTTTCTGTGGCTTGATGTTCTTCTGAGTCTCAAGATTTGGAGGAGAATATTCTTTTAAAGGGAAAAAGTGAAACCTTGATCCTTGGGACCACTTTAAAAGGTCAGATTTTCACTCTGGGTGAAGGATGTGTTCTTACATGGTAAGAATGAATTTCAGGCTGCTGCTGCTAAGCTCGGGTAGCAGTGGCTTTTGTTACCTTTGTAGCTAATTTCAAAGCAAGCCATTATGTCATTTTAGCAGTCAGGGGCCTTAAGGTCAGCTTACTGAACATGGATCTCATTTCCATTAAACTCATGAGATAACTGAGCAAAGAACCAGCATGTCCTAGTTCAGGAGTTCCTGTCTCGCTCTGTGCGCTGTGGTAGCCACAACATGACAGGCTTAACCAGTGTGGCCTCTTGACATGTGTTTGCTGAGGCACTTGATGACTGGTGCTGATGTCTCCTGCAGTGGCCTACAAATCTGATTTTCAAATCACACTTGCGCTGAGCTTGAGGAGAGATGCCTCCTCTAAAACAAGTGGAAAATAAGCATGCTCTATAGAGTTAATAATCTACTTTCCCTACCTCCCCTGGTGCTTTCTTCAAAAGCCTGTTTTCTGTTGTTTGCTCAGAAAGTGATACGTATCTGACATAAGTATCTTTATCTATTCCAAGACAAGTTGTTTTTCTAATATAGCAGGTGCCAAGAGGGAAGCCAGTGAAAACTTGTGTTGTCCTGTGCTGAGCAAATAATGGTAGAACTGCATTTCCAGTGTGGCATCTGGATGTATCTCCAGAGCTCTCAGAAGCCTTCTCTGAGTCCTCTTTGTTCTTGACTGTTGGGAAAGAAGACAATTCTTTTAGCATTTTAGTTGATGGCCTTAACCAGAGGGCTTTTACTGGGCACCTGGGAAAAAAGAGAGGCAATATTACACTGAAGCAAGCACTCTACCCTAATGATTCTTAACCTCATTTTGCATCAGAATCACCTGGAAAACTTTAATACACACAGGTTTAGTTGATCAAAGGGGAGGCTGAATGTTTAAAGTTCTCTAGCTAAAGCCAGGTGTGGTGGTACATGCCTGTAATCCCAGCAATGGTGAAGCTGCAGCAGGAGGATCTCCACAAGCTGGAGGCCAGCCCGGGCTACATAGAGAGTTCAAAGCCAGTGTGAGCCACATAGCGAGACCTTGTCCCCAGAACGTGTGTGCGTGTGTGTGCGTGCGCACGCGCGCACGCGCCCTCTAGACAGTTCAGGATTTGTACGTTGTTGCAGAGCCCCTCAGGGTTCCTTAGGAGTTCCTTCTGAGGAAGCGGGCAGGTTGGGAACAGCGGAAGCGGTGGGGCTAGGGCCCTGCTCCCCTCAGCTTTCTCCCTTTTGCCTGAGCAATTCTGCTTTTGTCTGTTTTATATATGGTGTTTTTAAAGGGAAAAGGTTTTTTTCTGGTACCAGAAATTGAACTGAGGACCTCACGCTTGCCAGGCAGGCACTGTGCCACTGCCATATCCCCAGCAGGAAAAAGATTTTTAACTGTGGCTCTAGCTATAGGCCCAACGCAAGACAGACAACATAGCTTTTAAAAATGGTCTTCAGAAATGTTGAGGACTGAGCTTTCCTCAAAAATCTGTTATGTAGCTTCTGTGGAATGTTGGGGGAGAAAAGAAATCTACTAGTAATAAACATTTACCTGTGATCTAGCATTTATTCCAAATAAGCGAAGTCCTGGTCTAGAAGAAAGTGACTTACCCAAGCAGATGTCCCTCGTGGGGGTGCGCTGCCCCTCGTGACCTCACCGCTCACATCGTCTCTGCAGTAGCCTGGTGGCTGCACTCTGGCGCCGATCTCCAGCTCGCCCCAGTCTCCAGCCGCCGTCACACCTACACATGTCCCGCTGCTCAGCTGCTGATCATCCTGCCGATGGCCTCGCCCCTGAAAGTAGTTGTGTTTCTAGACCCTACGAAACAACTTATTTGTTTGCTATTTGCGGAGATATTTCATTTGATCCTTGAAAACTGTCTATCCTTGGCTAGTACAAGATAATATGACCTTGTTTGCGTCTACAGTTATTATTGTTTATTTCCCCTCTTCAGGAAAAAAAGTACAACATTTATTGAAGAAAATAATTTATTTGGTATTAGAAGTTCATACAAAGCTTACACAAGGTATTCAGTATAAGTATTGTATTAAATCTACTTGTAGAGAGCCAAGATGGTATATTTGTCTATCGGTGGGCTAGACTTCACGCTTTTTTTTTAACCTAGGTCAGATCGAGTCTCACTAAGATTGTCCTTCTGCTGTACCCTTATTATTTGAACACTCGTTGCTCTGTGGTCTCACTAATGGACTAATCTCCTGAGATTACAAATTGGCATGTTTTCATTTCCAGATTGCAGCCTGTCATCATTTTTCCAGTTTTTTTTGACATGTTTGTTTTATGCTGTATCACAAAATGGGTTTTCTCATTTCGTCTCCTCTGAAGTCATTTGTCCCTTATACTCAGTGAGTAAGCTGTGCATCCAAGGACGTTTACCCGACGGCACCAGTCAGATTTTACATTTTTAAAAAGCAATCATGCTTTTAAAACAAGTTGACAAGTCAATTTTAGTTTTTTAAAAACAGTAACTATAGCCCATTTCCCAAAGCAAATTAGTAGAAGTCAGTTTTTTTTAATTCTTATAGCAGTTCATACCATAAAATTACTATTGAAATTATTGCCATTTTTTGGCTATTAGACTCTTTCTTATTATAACTTAAAACTTGGACCGAAAAGTATAGAAAGAGCATAATTTTGAAACGTACAGCATAACTTTTTTTTCTTTTTGTAGCATTAATCTTATCACTGGTCATTTAGAGGAACCAATGCCAAATCCCATAGATGAAATGACAGAAGAACAAAAAGAATATGAAGCCATGAAACTTGTCAACATGCTTGATAAACTTTCCAGGTATTGTATTCCCATCCATTTTTTGCTTGGTTTCTAAAAATGTTCTATTTCTTTGTCTCTCTGACTGAGAGTTACCATAGAACAGCAACTCTGGAGATCCCTGTGATTGGAAAAGTGTGCCCCAGGCAACAGTAGTTCAGACACCTCTTGGCTACCATGGTTTTTCTACATGTGCCGCTTCTGGATGTGCATTCCTAAACATTTAAACTGTAGAGCTAAGGTAGTAACTACTAGGTCATTGTTAATACTTAACCAACTAACCTCCCTGTCTTCAATAAGGTTCTATGAGTTAGGTTCAATAATTTTGCTGCTGCTTGTATTTTTGTCTGTTTTGGTTATTGTTCCAAATCATGATGCGCTTTTTCCTTCTTTTTTTTTTTTTTCATTTTTGATGTGAAAGTTCACAATTCTGCTTTTTTGGGTTGCTGCTGAAACCAAAAATTCTAAAATGTCACGCACCCAACAGGAAAAAGTGAAAAAAATAGCTCCAATGAAGGATTTTCTAAAAGCAAATTGTTTGTTGTATTAATTCAGTTCTAAAAATAAGCTGCCCTTCCCCTCTTGGTTCACACCTCCTCCCTTTCCAAAAATAGCTAGTTTTGACAATGATTGAATCAAGTATGTACTAATCATCAGCTAGTTATATTGACGAGTTATTAGGAAATAGTTCCTTTCATACTTGGCTGAATTGCTCTGTTTTCTAGTCATACATTGAGTCACTGTCTACTTGAAGCCGTCTTGAGTGAGTGTGTGTTGGGTGGCAACTGCCACTTACAGGTGAATTTCTTCTGGTCATCCGCTTCCTCACTGTAACTGTGTACAGGCTGGAGTCCCTCAGTGAAGAGAAAGTCCCTTTCCCACAGTTGGAAAGGGAAAGCCAGAACGCCAGCCATGGAAAGAAAAGTTGTGAAAAGAAGCAGGTGCAGGGAAAAGGCACAGCAGGCAGCTCCACACAGAGCAGGGGCTGCGGGGGGGTGACGCTGGAGGGCAGGGGTATTTTGTCACTGTGGGCGGAGCTTTTTCTTACGACCTTGGTAATGTGCTAGGGGATGTTTAGAAGCAGGCAGTTGTCTACAAAGTATAACTAGAATTCAGTGACCACCACTTAAGTTTTCATGCTTTCCTAAGGTTAGAATTTATAGCTAGCTGTCCTTAAAATCTTCAAAAGACATTCTTGCCTGTTTCCATACCTTTGTGTGGAACAGACGTGTTCTTTCCCCGAAGGAATGAACAGTCAGGAAGATACTGCTAAGGCAAACCTGTCCAAGACAGAACAACAAGTTCAGTAAAAGCAAGATATGGTCGGGAACGTGGCCTAGTGGTACAGTGTGTGCTTAGCATGTGCCAGGCCCCAAGTGCAGTCCCCCAAAATATGCAAAACTAAAGATATGTATGTGCTTGGTTCCTTCTAGGAGGGATCTGATGTGACTAACACAGTGGCCCGAGTTAGGATGAGCACCAGCAGAATCCCCTGGTAGAAGCTGGGTGGGGAGTTTTTAGTAGGACCCGAGAAGTTCGTTAGTGTTTAGGACAGGAAAACAGTTAAGTTGTTTTAAGTTTCATGTTCTGACCACCAACATGAATTTTCAAAGATTAATCCAGAGTCTGTGCAGCTGCCCATCTACACTGAGGGAATAAGCGTCAAGCTAAAGTAGTGGAAGGTGGGAAAAGAGCTGCCTAAGCTAGTGCAGTGCAGTCCATGTGGACACCAGCGGTGTCATACGGCACCCGTCACAGGCACAGAGAGGCGGAGGGGCCAGAGCCTTCCCTTTGTAATCTCAGGGGAATCCACATATTTTAGAAGCGCCAATAAATAAATACACAGATGTTGAATCTAAAGTACAGAGCTGCCACCTGATTTAAACTATGCTCAGAGAAGGTGCACACTTGCCTGGAGACACCAGCAGATGCTGAGCCCAGCAGGCAGGTGATGCCATTTTTGCATGAATAAAGCAGGGTAAATGCGTCTGTGTTAGCTTTGGTGGTACCAACTTTGCTGTTAAAGTTGCAGCAGAGGTAGCCATAAGGGTAACCCGAAGTCACACAGACCTTTCGCATGATGTGAGGTGGGTTTTGTCGTTGTCTGCCTTTGTGTGCTTTCTAACATTCATGCTCTCTAATAACAGTCAGTGCCCAGACTGTGTGGGGGTCAGCAGTGAGCACTCCAAGCAGGAACACAAAAGGGGAGCCCTTCTTCATGTGTCTGTCTTGTTTGTTGTGCTGTGCCCCTCATTAGTCTTTAGTTTCTTCTCTGTCTTTTTTTCTTTTGAGGTTATGGAGAAAAAAGATGCCACGAAGCCAAAGTAAACCAAATTCAGTACAATTTAGGGAACAGTCACTAAGCAGCTACTCTACTGAGCACAAGGATAAGAAACTCAAGAAGGGTCTGAAGTGAATGTAACTGTCTCTGCCTTTGGAAAACTCACGTTGCAGTGCAAAAAATAGCTACAGTCTATTCTAGAATACAGCATAGAAGGAAATCCTGACAGAATGCAGTCTGCATTGAGCCGTAAGCACCCAGGAAAAGGAGCAGTCCCTTCTGCGTGGATGATGCAGGAAGTAATTCATGGGGAAGGTGGTAGCACGCGTGCTGATCTTTGAAGTTCCAGAGGTACTTAAAGGAAAAGTGAAGAAAGGCCGGCCATTCATTGGAAGCAGAGGGAAATGTAACCACGCTAATAAGATGAGCCTTTGGTATTCGCATACTGCATCTTTATTCCAAAAAGCTTGGATTAATTTATCATTAAGGGGAGCAAGGACCAAAGAATTGCCCAGAACTTTCCCAAGCTGATAACTGATGGTAATCTGTTCCCTTGTGACAGTTTACAAAACATTTTCATGTACATTCTCTCTATGGCTTCAAAATGAAGTGAGAGTAGGAACTTCATTTTCCAGAACTGAGGACCTCTGCTCTGTCCACTGTGTCACTGTGTCTGTCTGTTACCTAACAGTGTCTGCCAGAGCACTTCCTAATCATCCTCTTAGCATTGTACTGCTGGTTAGTTCCTCTGCTGTCACTCTGGAAAGTTCTGCGTTCAGCCAGTCTTTATTATGCTAAGAATGTATTGTAGCTTTGTCTGATTAACTTCCTCTCTTGGAAGTGAAATCATTTTCTTCTGCACCTGAGTTGAGAGGCTTTGTGCATAAAGGATAGGGTTGGAGGTGGCGTGGCCAATGCATGGACACTAGACACTTCCTTTTTTCCATCCATAGGAGAGCAGATGTGAAGGACCCGCACCAGGATGGTGGTTAGCAACAGTGGCCCGTGCCAAAGCACTTACCAAAGTGATGACTAAGGTTGGTCATGCCAAGTACTGTTACCGAACTTGGTGTAGGGTGTAGGTGCGCTGCTCACTACCAGAAGCGTGAAGCCCTATTGCACACCTGAAGTCACTTGCCCGCTTGGCCTCCAGGCCACTGTCCTGAGCATCTCCATCCATGCTAACTGCACATGCAGTGGAGAGCATATTGCTCAGGTACTGTCCTGTCCTTGCACACTGACTGACTCAGCATCCTAAGGGATTTTACTCCTAATATAAGGATTACATTTGTGACAGTGCTTATGCCCCTTATGTGGAGATTGACAGTGCACTTGGAGGTCTTCAGAACTGGAGAATGACTGACCTGTAACTCCCCTCCTGTGGAGCTAGTATGGGGCCTGTAACCTGTGGTTTCCCCAGTGTGGACCCCCAAACTTGCAGGTCACAATTTTTGCTCTACAAAATAGCCTACATGGCTTATAATTTCAAAATGTGCTTTAGAATATGGCTGTGTGGTAGAGCATGTGCAAGGCTGTGATTCAGTCCCCAAAACTAAATAAATAGAGTATACTTTGTGAGTTCCATTGCTTGGCCAGATTTTATAGAACCCAAGACTGAAAAGAAATTTCTAAGGCCCTTAGGGACATGACTGACTAAGTGTCTGGGTACATAATTTTCCTACTATAAAGTGACACACCTAATATTCACCAGACATAAGCATTAAGGCTTAAGGTGTAAGTTTACAGAAAGCTTCATTTGGTGTTTACAGTGGGAGAGCACAGGTAGAGGATAGCATTTGTGTCTCTCCACTTCTTTCTCTGACTTGTGGAAAAAATAAGCTCCTGCAGCATTAGCATGGGGACTGTGTGTGCTTCAATAAGTCCAGTGGCCCCGTACAGCTGTGGTTGCCTCGGCTGTAGCACACAGCCTGCATAGCATAGTGGTTCTCCGCAGAACGGGAGCGAGCACTGGCTGACTGCAGCCAAAACAGTCCAACGAGTATTTCAATTAATTTTTTTTTTTTTACTTCTCTAATCCCTGTGTGCTCCTAATGAGAACCAGAATTGATTAATGACCCGCCCCGCTCTCATTCCGTAACTGTTTAACAAGGTGCACTGCCTGCTTGATTACATATTTTATCATTTTAAAGTTTATAGGTATATGAATAGTAATGGTTCAAGCATTTCTTTCTTCTCATCCACTCCCTGGCCGATAGTTGTGATTTGTTCTTTATTTTTCTTTTTTGCCAGCCATAGCGTTTGGGCCACGTCTCCCTCGATAGCGGAAGTACCAAGTATAAGAGTAGTCCCTTTGAATTCCCAAGTTTAGTTTGAATTAAGACTGAGAGTGACTTATGACTGAAAAGTAATGTTTTTCTTATAAATAAGTAATTTTACTCTTCTTACAAAAGAACTGGATTATATCTTCCTCTATGATGAGTTAGTCAAGAAAGTGCCTTGCAAGGTGCATTTCAGAAATATGGTCCAGTGTTTAAAGTATTATGAGATCTATTGTAGGTAGGAAAGTGTGGAGATCTTAATTGTTTGGTCAGAAAATCCTTTATGGATCTGTAGTATCCAGGATGATGCCCGCTTGCCATATTTGACTGCTGAGCACTGGAAGTATGTTTAGTCAAATTGAGATCCCCTCTGAATGTAAAATACCAGGCTTCAAAGACTTGCTAACAAGGAACAAATGTAAAGTATCTCACTGCTTGTTTAATATGGATTACATGTTGAAGTTATATACTTACTATATTCTGGATTACATAAAATGTACAATTAAAATTAGATTCACCTGTTGTCTTTCAGTATGGCTAATAGAACATTCAGTACGACATACATGGCTCCCTTTGTGGCTTGGCCTGTATTGTTATTAGACAGCTCTCCTCTCCATTATCAAACACGCGCTGTAAGGTTGCTTGGAAATTCAGTTAAGGGGACTTGGATCCAGGTAATTGAATACAGCCTTACAGCTTGATATTATATATCTTCGGGTTACCAAGGACCCTTCCAAGGGCCAGGCAGCTAACTAGGGTGCCTCTGTCATCTCTGCAGTCACGGCCCCTAGGTGGTAGTGGGAGCGACTGCTTAGCTCTCAGTGGACGCGCTGGCTGCCAGGGCTTGGGACCGTCCAGGGAATGTGGATGCGAAGCTGGCCGCCCGCTCCTTAGTCACTCTCCTCCGCTCGCCCTCACGTGCGCCGAACTGGGAGGGCAGCTGAGGGCGTCCAGAGCTCACGGGCCTGCCAACCGCTTAGTCATATTCATTTTGCTAACTCACACAACAGGGTAGAAAATTTTGTAAGTAAATTGCCAAAGAAATAATAAAGAACACCATCACCTAAGGACAAAATTGAATTCCAGCACAATGCCTTACCTCTTTCTCTATATTTTATTAATCATGCTATTTATTGAGACAGGGAGCACATTTTTAGAAGCTTGGCATGTGATCATCAAACAGAAGTGAGAACAGTAGTTTTAAAAACCTAATATTTCTATTGTGCTTTAAAACAGCTCTGTGGATTAAACGGGACCAGAGGTATTTTATTAAGGAGCATTGCAGCAAGGGCAGAGGGACAGACCCTCAGTTGGGCATGCAGGTGACAGCACACCGGTCAGGCTGTGACTCCTAACACTGTGTTATTTTGAAAAATTAGCAAGAACTCTCAAAAGTGTGTCAGTCTGACTATTCTTAAATAAGATTTCTAAATTTTTTTATAAATCAAAGCACAAAAAAACAACAGTATGCATATTAACCTCAGGAGAAAACTAAGGTTTGGAGGGGGCATGCATATGTGCATCCTGCTTTTCCACTCCGTAGTTGAGCTCTTACCAAATAACAGATCAAGTGCTAAGTAACTTATTTTTTTAAAAATTGTATAATTGAAATTAGTAAAATCTCTGTGATTCTATTTTAAAACAAGTTTTTAATTATTTTAAAGAGAATGAAGATTGGTATCTTAAAAGTTTTATACATGCCCTCACTAATAAATCCTGACTTAAAAAAGGCTTCCCTGGGGGATTTTTTAAACACTTCCCAATTAACTTCACAGAGTAGACGATGGTGCCTCACATGGCTGTACACCATAGGCAGCCGGCTTGGAAATGATATTTTTACACAACCTATTTTACTTTCCAAGCTTTACCTAAATCTCAAGTATGATGGCAAATGCTGAGGGAAGGCATCCACAGCCATTTCTGAGTGACTCAGCTGGAAAACCTCAAATTTGCTATGAAAAGGCTGCTGTACCCCTCCCGCCTCCTGGGCTGGTAGCTCAGTGAAAGATCAGTATAATCACAATGCGAGGAAGTTGTCAGATAAAGGAAGTAATGAAAGGTGAAGAATCGGGTTCCGTGCCCAGAAGGTCCCATCACAGTATCCCATAGGCGTGATGACCAGTCCCACAGGATGTGTCATTTCTGTGAGGGAATAAAAGTATTGAAAAATTTGTAAAAATATCACATTACTGACAAACCCATTATACTTCAGTGGGTTATGACTATTCCAGTGTTGCACTCTTAGGCTTGGACTTACAGCTAAGACCATACAGCTGCTTTCTCTGGGCTGTCACATGCTCCATTGTAGCAGGCATTTTTGGAAAAGCTCTATGTTAATTAAAGTGCATTATTTATATACTTACTTCTCATCCCATCTTTCAAACATCAAAAGGAATTAAATATGAAATGGCTCATTTAAAATGTCAGAGCTCTTTTTTCCAAGCCAACCTTACATTAAGACCAGGAATCCCTATGCCAAAGAAATGGTTCCCAATTATCCTGTCTTGGGTTTTGTTATACATTGTACAGAAGTCAACAAAACAAGTACGCAACAGAACCTGCCTAAATAGCAGCCCCCTCATTAAAAACAGAGAATTAATCAGGGGTGATTGAAGGAAGCAGTGCCTCATAGGTTTCCCCCTTTTTCTTCTTTTCTAATCATAGAACAAAATATGTTACATAAAAGGATCGGAACTATTATGCAGTACTCAATTAAAGGGAGGTGAATAGGTCTCTAACATGCTGTTTTATCAAAAGAGCAGACTGGTGTTTGCATGACTGTTGTTTCATTACAGACCCTGTCATTAATTCCATGTGTCAATACTGCCCTGTAGTACACAGAGCAGACAAGAAAGAAGAGCCCTTGAAAACAAGGGAATGATTTTTGAGTCGTTATCAAGCTAAGTGGCAAGCGGGAAGCTGAAACTCGTATAGGTAAATTCGAAGGGACTCTTGGGAGATCTGCAAGTGGGAAACAAGAATGCATTTTACCAACTGCTTAATTATGTCCTGTTTTCCAACAAGTACACTTGAAATGAATGCTTTGTTTGTCCTGCACAAAAACATGTGCTGTGGGCAAGAGTGTTCTCTTGCTTCCAGGTCAAGAAAGGTGTTTATACACACCCACATATGACCTGTCGTGTAGTGCGCAATTGGATATGGTAGGATCTGAGCCCCAATACTGCACTACCATTGCTGGGGGAAGAGTCACAAAGAAACCAGAAGTCCTAGAAACTGGGACTTCTCTAAGCTCTGAGAAGTTGTATAAGCCCAGGCAGCCTGAGTACTCTACCGACAGGAAAACCATGGCTCAGAAAAATGTTAAAATATATCTGGGGAAAAAACAGACTAGAAAATTTTAAATATGTGTAACTCCCATATTTTTCCACCTCTAGGAAAGTATTTTTGGTTTCCATTAGCAGTCCCAAAGTTCTGGCTGGGGCAAAATAGGGTTTCCTTTCTTGGACGTGCTTTGTCTGTGTCCTCTTGCCTGGCCAAGCCCTTATAGATTATGGTTCCTTATCGTTTAGTAAGATCAAATTTCTAAATGATGTTTCGTTCCAGTTGAACATTCTTGGAGGCTTATCTCTTCCCTGGCCAGATGCCTGATCAGATGAGAAGCCCGCCATGATACTGTCACAGTGCCTAGAATGGGCTCTTTGTCCAGTAGACTTCACTGTACTTTTTGGTGATAACAAGGGCAGTCTTACCCTATGTTAAGGCCTGTGTGTAGCCTTGAAGGTAAGTATGAAGGAGCTGTTGCTATGTGACTATCTTAATCCTGATACGCATTGCAGTATATAGTAACTCCGTTTTATCATGAGATATATGTACACACACAGCTGACACCTAGCCACCCTCTTTGGATAGAATCTTCATGAATTTAGGACTAGTAGTAGCTCCTCATACAATGGTCTGTCTCCTGACGGCCGTGGATATGGACCCTTCTGCGTGACACTTGTCATTGCTCTGATTTGCCTATGTGATATTTTACTCCCCTGCTGGCAGATTACAGCAAGAGTTGTGGTCTTGGTATACGTATATCAGTGATAGGACAGTGCATTTGACTCTTATGGTTAGAATTTCTTGATTAGAAACTTAGAATAATGAGTATGAGTGTCTTAAACACCTAGCAGCTTGTTATATAGGTCAGAATTACCTAGTAGTCTTACACATAGTCTCTGGAGGTTAGTGTAGAATATTGGAGATCATCTTGTCCAACCCTTCATTTCATATATTGGGAGACTGAAGCCCAGAGAGGCATACAACTTGCCCAAGGACACGTAGCAAGTTAGCAAAAAACCTGAGACTAGAACCTAGCTCTGCTGATGTCCACACACACAGCCACATCTGTACTAGTGGGTGGTTGGGAATGCCTGGCTGTGCAATCGAAAGGGGCATGGCTTCTGCTGGACTATCAGAATTTTCTGTCTGATGACTTTGACTCATTGGTCTGATGACTCCAGGTAAAAAATAGTGAGACTACCTGGTAAATAGTTCTCTACCATTCTCCATGATGCTGTGAGCTGTGTGCTGTATTCTTCCAGGAAACATTTACTGAGCATCTGTGGTGCTCTTCCTCTATTAGATACTGGCAGATGACAGCCAGGTAGGACATGGACTCTGGCCTCAAGTGGCTCAAAGTCCCATAGAAAACGAGGAATCCCTGGAGAGCATTGACAGCACTTCCTATGGAGTGTCAAAAATTCTCTAACTCTGGAAATCTTGATGGTGAAGGCGAATCTCTCAGAGATGTAGCTCTCTTGTGTGTGGCTCAGTTGTGAGGCTCCCTATGAGATGTATACTTTTCTGTCCGGGAGTGTGCAGGAGGCGATCCAGTGCCACAGACACCTCCAGGGCTCTGCTGTCTGCAAGGCACTGTGCTAGGCACATAGTATACTTGACAGGAAGACATGGAATGGTTTTCTTTTTAATATGTCGAGGCAGTGTTATTTCTTAGCTTTCAAACTTTTGTAATGGCAATTATTTGTAATAAATATTCTTAAGTGTGTGGGGGAGGATCTTGAAATAGAAGAGAAAGATACCTTCATACCTAAATCCAGACTTGTCAGCCTGAGATTCATGGTCTCCACTCAGACCCTCCTTTGTACCCTGCATCTCTTTTGAGCTTTCTTCCTCCTTGCCCTCAGCCGAGCCAGCCTGCTTGCTGATTCCTGCACACAACTAACTCTTGCTCTGTGCCTCTGCTTGACTAATTCTGCTTCTGGGATGCTTTATTCCCATGAATCCATGTCCATCACTGCCATTACAGTCTGGCCCGAGTCCACCTCCTGCAAGTAGCCTGTAGGCAGTGTCCCGTCTCCCTGTGTCCCTCACACGTGTGCACAGCCCATGTGACCGGTGAAGGAGCATTGCGGTGTTCAGTGAAGCTTCCGCTCTCCACACCTTGCTGAGCCAGGTTCAGTAGACTGTAAACGAAGTAGTCAGTGTAACTAGTCATTTGCCAGGCTTTGTGGGAGTGAGTCTGTGTATCAGCGTTTGCATTTTGGTATCTGTGGGCTGCTAGTTTTAGGAGAGAGGAAGACCAGGAAAGGTCAGGATGGTAATATGAAAAAATAAATCAGGGGTCCATGGGAAAAGTGACAAAACTGTAAATGACCCTCTCCTGCTCCCAAACAGAACACGAAATCTCCTTTAAACAAGTTCAGATATAGAAAGGGTGGATGGGTAAGCTCTGGAGTTTAGGAGAAGCAAGGCCTTGCCTGTTAATCATCTCAAGCTTGTTGATCTGCTGTTATGTAATTCTTTCAATATTGTTTAATGTGTGTGTGTTTTACCTTCTGATTAAAAGCTTCTTGAGGACAGGGACCATGTCTTTATCTGCCTCTGCATATCCCGCCCCCCACTCCTAACTACCATGGGAAGCCCCTGTAAGCGATTAGGGACAGGAATGCCACTCGTGATTGCCAGCTGCGTCTCAGCCATCACACTGCACACTCTGTGTGTAATGGCCTTTGTCCCTGTGCCGACTTAGGAAGGTGCGGGTGTCTAGATCCTAATTCTCTGCAGAAGGAAATCAGAGTTGAGGGAGTTCAGAGTCTTATGGTTAGTGAGTGATGGATCCAGAGTCAGAACCCAGGTCTACCTGACTCCAGGAACTAATATGCTTTCCACTATACCACAATAATAATGACCATCTGAGCCCATGACGGCTCACAGAACTCCTTGACCTGTGTGATTATTGCCGTTACTGCTACCACTACTGTTACTGCACTCGTTACAGCATCACTAGGGAGCAGGTATGGAGAGCCAGACTGTCAGGAGCCCCATTTCACTGCAGGGGAAATGCGGGCTAAGAGACCTGCTCAGAGCACAGGGCTGCTAGGTGGAGTCAGGCCAGGCAGAGGTCCTGACCTCGGTTTGCTCTGGTCCTTCCTCAACATCGCGTTGCTGCCTTAGTCCCTTTGCGCAGATGCATGACCATGTGGCCAGTTTTCACTGCCACCTCTCTACAAAGGCCAGCATGCCCCAGCATGGCATGGGGCCACGCAGAAAAGATTTCAAGTCACGCCTTTTGAAGAGTTTCCGTTTTAGTGGAGGGGTAACACAAAGCACCAAAAAAGTAAATGCCTGAGTCTTAGCATACCCAAGCGAGAACTAAAGTAATACAGGGGCCATTGTTCTGTAAAAGGACTCTGACAGTTTGGCCATAACACTGTGTAACACTCCTAGTGCTCTCCACCATACATTGCATTAGGGAGTGGAGATAGCTGATGGACAGACTTGATTTGAAAATACTCCTGGGCTTAGAGGAGCGAGACGAGGGATTTCATCCGAGGTGGTAGCTAGCCCCTGTATCACCGTTACCAAAGAGGTATAGTTGTGCTCATCCCAGAGTGACAGTGTGTGCACCCAGCAAGCAGTTCACCACCTGCCTTGGTAGAACCCCTAGTGTCCTCTGCCAGTGCTGCTTCTCCCCCTTCCTGCCCGCCTCCTGCCCTCGGTGCACTAAAGCCCCCAGGCTTTGAACTCCCCTCCCTCCATGTTTCACTCCCAGCAGGCTGCCCCCTCCTTCTGCCTCAGTGCTAGGACCACGTGTCCGGCGTCACAGAGCCCTTCCACACAGTCAGTGAGGATACAAAAATGTTTTGTGTGAATCACAGCTCTGCAGTGTGTGTCAGTCAGGAAGGGAAGTCTCAGTGAGAACTTGCTCCTAACGCTGCTGAACGTTTCTACCTGATTGCCATGAAGGCAACTCAAGCTCTTCGTGTGCTGTGAGGTAGCAGCCTCTCCCCAGCAAATCAGCTCCATCTCTGTATTCTGACTGCAGCAGGAGTGCCACACCCACTGGACCTGGAGCCACAGGGACACGAGGACTGAACTTCCTCACTTCTTTACCCCCGAAGTGGGCGGTCAGCTCTACCTCTGAAATGTTGCCTTTCCTTCCCGCAAACTCAGTCCTCATCCAGCCCTCTGCCTGCTCCTGCACGGTGTAACGACAGCCTCTTAATGACATACCTCTGTCTCCTGTTCCAGTGTGTCTCCCACACTGCTGCCAAAGGAAACAAGCACGATCAGATACTCTTTACAGGAGGAAACCTGAGCTCCTCCCTTTGGATTTAAGATCCTAAATTACCCTTCCGCATTCCTTCCCTGAACCTCTCTGCTTCCCACTACTGTCCCTTTCCACCTTCAGGAGACGACTGACACAACCTGAAAGACCTGCAAACCTCACAAGAGGATGGGCCGTACAGAGGTCTTGGTACAACCATCTTCATTCAGAATGTGCCATCCTTTGCCTGGTGCAGGATACCTCCTCTAGCAATTTGGTCCACTCTTTGTCACAGGAGCTGCCACAGTTCTGTTAGAATTCTCTTCAGCATTTACCTTATTGTGTTCTAAGCCATAGTCTATATATTTGCTTTCCCCATCAAGGGCAGCAGCTGCACCTAGTGGTCCTTTCTTCCCAGTCTCTGATGTGGTCCCTGACAGGCAGCTACTGAGCACATGTGCAGCAGATGCGCTCAAGGTGTGTCCTGCAGTGCAGTCAGGGCAGTGAGCAGAGATGTGGCGTGCGCCACTAGAGAAGTGACCTTGGGTAAGTCTCAGGCTCCTTCACTCAGAAGGGGGTTGGACTAAATGATCTCTGAGGCCCCTTCCAGCTGGAGGCGCTATGATCCTGCTTCTGGACACTCGGGAACCCCAGCTTAGCCCCCTGCCCCGGGTACCTCCCAGCTTAGCCAGCAGTCTTCAGGGCTCACCAAGCTGCTGGACAGGAGGCTCCTATGGGCGTCACCCATGGTCATCAAGCTGTCCTCACCCTTCCCAGGTGTCGCAGTGTCTGTCACCAGTTGTGTGGCTGCCCCTTTGTGTGCTGGCCTAAGGGATAAGAGCAGGGAAGAGGGACAGAGGAAGGGCTCCTGTTGCCCTTGACTCCGCGTCCCACCATCATAGCTGCTGCCATCCTGTCTTCAAGGGGTGAGCCCATTTCTGTGAGAAACGTTCCCAGCAGTTCATGGCCTGTTTTAGGCCCCTCTTAAGTCCTGTGCATGGTGGGAGGAGGACCAGAGCTAGCAACTCAACAGGTACATTGGTTGTAATCTCCACGTAATAAATAAGAGTCTGTGGAAAGATTAAATAAATCTTTCCTAATGCTTTTAGGTGGATTTCATAAGTATCATCTTTAGATGGGGCTAAAACTTGTGGAGTAGATATAATTGGATTAGTGGCAAAGAGGCAGGTGGGGAGCTTTGCAGAGATTAAAATGCCTGTCAGTCCCATGAGTAAACAGCCACAAAGGAGAGCAGTGGTGCTTTACCCTGGAAGGAGGAGAGAAAGAGCAAGAGAGTGAGAGAGAGAAGCTGGGGAGAAGGCTGGGGAAGGCCTACAGCGGAAAGGCACCAACAAGCACTCGGGTCTCACAGACACTGGCGGTAAAGCAGCCTGACACGGGGGCCTGTGTGCATGGCAGCCGTTAACCATATGCCTAGGCAGGTGAAATTGTGGCAGCTCCAGCTTCACCAGAACAAAATGATCCCCTGAAAGACAAACAGTTACTCAAAACGGAAGAGACCTGCTCCTTGTCCCGAGCCCATTTAGACCTTGACTCTCCGTACTTTCAATTGGTTTAGTAGGTTTGGCCTGTGTGAGTGAAGTCTTCTTATCTCTTCTTTTTCTTCCATGCCCCTCTTCATCATTCCTGTTACAAACACATAGAGCTTGAGAGAAAGTACTTGGGTTTTTTTCAGATTTTTCTTTTTAAAAGGATGTGGATTTGGGTGGGGGAGGGTGTGTGTGTGATGCTGGTGAATACCTTTTTTCTCTCTCTTCTATCTTTTCCCAGAGAAGAGTTGCTTAAGCCGATGGGACTGAAACCTGATGGGACAATAACGCCTTTGGAGGAAGCGCTCAGCCAGCGCTCTGTCCTCGAGGAGACCAGCTCGGACACAGACTGACCACGTCCCGTGCCCAGCTCTCAGCATCGCTTTATCAGCAGCTTTTCTCTGCAGCTCCAGGGGAGTCTTTTCTCTAAAACATTTATGCCCTTGCTTTGGCTAGAAACACATTAACTGGTTTACTCGTTGAGAATCCAGCATATTTAAAAGGTGATCCTGTGTTTTTTGCGATGTTGAAGCACTTGTGCTGAGCTGCAGTTAGACAAGTTACAGGGGCTGGAGGCAGAACAGCATAGTTCTGTTGCATCAGGGTGCGGTGGAGGACTTCATCCTGCGCAGTGTCCCCTGGCTGAGTCTGCAGTTCTCTTCACCAGGGTTCTGAGCAGCACATGTGGCCGTGTCCTCCCCTGGCTTGCTCGTGTGAGCGACCCTTCTGAGTGTTTCCAGCTGCCGAGGTGCAGTGAGCAGGGTTAGCTGCTCAGTGAGGGCTGAGCGAGGGCTCCTGGGTCGGGACTGAGCGAAAGGAAGCCAAGCAGCTGCTCTGTAACCCTAGCCTCATTCATTTCAATTTTATACTTTCAGAAACACACACACATGCGCACAGAGCCCCAGACTTGACAGCCCAGTCTCACCCTAAACGCGTGTATGTCACCGAGCTGGAACTTCAGAATACATTCTCCCTATGAAGAGTCACGAGTGATGGCTTTGTCCCCAGGCAGCTTCAAATGCCTGTTTGTTCCCTGATGCACCTGAATGCTAGGACCACAGACCCGAACCACCATCCGGACCATGGCGTGGGAGCATGCATTCTGAGGCAGAACCTAGGGTGTCAAGAACTACACACCCTCCGTCCCACAGAGGGAATGGGGACCCCTGAGTAATGGGGCGGGGGGCAGCGCCCATTTGTACATAAAGGTCATTCATCTGTCATATGTTTTAAACCGGGGTCAGCATGTGTGTGTGTGTTCTACCTTTCTACCAGATGTGATCAGTTTAATGGTAACTTTATTTATTTAAAAAAAGAAACACAGATAGTTACTATTAAACTGACTAAGGCTGTTTATTTTTACTGTTAGAACTGGTCATATGGAGAAGTAGAAATGCACTCGTACAATAGATGGTGGGCCTGGTGGGTCAGTGGCTGAAATCCGAAGGGGGTTGGTTTCCTTTTATATGTGTGTGTGTGTACATGTGTGCACGGGGACACATACCTGCATACGTGTGCACACATAAATAATGTGCTTAACCACTGCCTTTTAAAACTTTAAATTAAATAAAACATTGGGGTTGATCAATTTAGACATCTGTGTGTTTCTTTATAGGGCTAAGGAATAACCAGCTCACAGTTACGCTTTTGCGGTCCTTTTTAACCCATCAGCTGACATCTTCATGATAGACCTTTATAGGGTAGGTAAAGTACGTGGGGGGTTCTGAGAACTTGTTTACCTAGAGTTTCTTCCCTGACAGACCAGACATCAGGAAGTGGCTCTTCTAATGCCTTTGAGCTGCCAAAGAGATGTCAGAGGTTTCTTGCAGTTTATTCAAGAAATACCAGTCTTAGCCTCTTTACTAAAATTTGCATACATTTTTAATATATTGAGGTATCTGGCTTTCAAGCCCAAAAAAATGTCAATTGAAAACTAGATATCAAGAATTTAAAAACTATTCAAGGCATAACAAAGCAGGGACTCTCTACTTACAAAGGAATACTGTAGTTGGCCCAGAAAAATCAGTGTTTATTTGGTCCGTCTCATAATAATGACCCCCATGTTCTTATTTAAAGGAATGAATTAAATGCTTACATAAAAGCATAAACATACGTGGTAAAAGACTGGAACTGATGAACACATTTTAGGATTTCCATGCACAATAGTTGAGGAGAGGTTGTGATAACCCATGTTTTAACCAACAGCAAATAGAATGGACCTTGGCAGTTAAATCATTTTAAATAAATGAAAAAGATTTGGGAAAAAAGACTGTAGTATATTTATTTCATTCTGCAACTGTGTTTTTAAAGTATTTTTACAATTTCTGCATTCACACAGCTTTAGTATGCGTGTGAGCCTACATGAATAGGATGCCTCCAGGGAAGGTCCCCCTTCGGGCTCTGCCTGAGCAGTCCTGTGCCCACTCATGAGGAGTTCTGTTTCATTTGCCTTTCATAAAGAGGAAAGATGGGCAGGGAGAGAACATGGGCATGCCCTCACCTGGCACAGGGAAGAGAATTCGAGCTCCTGACATGCGCCCTTCTGTGGCATGTGCTGCAGCATCACCGTATCTGAAGGCAGGGAGCCTCTTGGCGGCCGATGGCAGATTCCCTGCCCCACACCCTCCCTTGCTGCTGCCACACAGCTGGGGGGCCACGCCTGTCTCCCTGGGCCTGGAACTGCAGGAGATGGAGAGTGCAGAGGGGGTCGTTCTCGGGCCCTCTTAAACAATAAGCACTTCAGCAGGAGGACACTAAAGAGACCTAAGCAGGGAGGCAACCTGGTGTGTAAGAGAGTGAGGACTTCTCCAGGTTAGCACTGGGTTGCAGGTGATGACCTGGACTTTTCTGGACTAGGTCAGGCCAGGGGCAGCTCCCTCTCTGCAGTGGGCGGCAGGGTCCCTGACCAGCGCACTTGGCAGGCCCCTCTGCCATGGCCTCCTGACGCTGGAAGTGAAGGCTGGGAGAACATGGCCTAAAACATGGCTTTGGAGTAGCAGGAGATTAGGACAGTCCCCAGGTGGTGGGCAGGCAGTAAGCTCCTTTATAAAGGAGGGGACAGCTGAGGCTGCAAAAATAACTTCACACCCCAGGACAGCAGCGGTCTTGCTCCCTCCCAAGACTAGGTGTCCCTGCATCAGCTTTCCCTCTGTTTATAAAAGTCACGTGTTCACTGTGCAAAATTTGGGAAATGCAGAAAGCAAAATAATTTGCCCCAAATCCTACCACTCTGAGATAATTATTGTTAATGTTTTAGTGTATTTCCTTATATTTTTGTATGCATATATAATTTATTTTACTACAACATTGGGATCATGCTGTATTTATAGATTTGTATCCTGCATTAATAATTGTGAGCATTTTCCCGTATCAATAAATATTCTTAAAATGTTAATGGCTATATGATATTCCATTATTTGAATTGTAGCAAGTGCTAACTGCCTAGCCAGGATTCCTCCTAACAAAACATCCTGAGGTTTCCGCCCCTCCCTTCCAAAATCCTGCTGCCTGCTTTTTGAAGCCAGCACTGCAGAGCCACAGGACCCAGGAGTGGCCTACCACCCAGCCTGTCTTACAGCATGTCACAGCACGGGGTGAGGTGCCAGAGGACTAGCATCTGGAAAGAGCCAGTTCGAACCGGGGAGCCAGACAACTCACCCACATGCTTAAAAACGTCTCCAAGGTGTCGGCCATGGTTGTGTTCTAGTTACCGCCATGGATTTGCTTTTCCGGAGGTGGGAGGGGTGTTCAAGGATAGGGAGCATCTTAGAAGAAAATCAACCCCTGCTGGAGCTGTTGGTATGTGGAGAGCAAGGGGGAGAGGGGACAAAGCACTAGTGTTCTGGGAGCAAAGCAAGAGCCAGGGAGGAAAGAGGCCACGGCGGAGAGCAAGGAGAACGTGCCCGCGCCGCCCCCGCCCCAGGCGTCAGCAGCGGCAGAGCCGACTTACAAGGCCGGTGACGGTGAAACGCATTTACCCTGCATCAGAGGGACCACTTCCGGGTGCCCAGCAAGCACCATGGAGCATCTGCAGGATGCAGGAGCATCTGAGGAAACGGGAGCTCTGGTGGTTTCTGAATTCTGGGGCTCCAGTGAACCTGGTGGAGAACCCCTGCCCCATAAAATGATGTAAATTATTCTCCAAGGCTTCTGGAGTCAGATCTGTGTTGTAATGCAACACAGTGAAGATCTTAGGCCAGTGTTGGCAAAGCTATGGCACACATGCTGCAGCAGGCTGTTGATATTGAAGGCTGTAAAAGGTTCGACATTACTATCCTGAGCTATAGATAGCCTCCAGCTGTATACCAGGATCATAGACCTTTACCTTTTGTGCACTGAACCTAAGAGGGACAGATGGACATTTATCCAGCAATGGCAGTGCACTTCACATGCACCCCCTAGGTCAGTCTCTGTAACAGCCTGACAAGAGTCAGCCCTGTTATAAAAGCTTCCACTTGCAGCTAAGAAAACTCAAACGTGGCCTCTTTATTTGCTTATAATCTGCTGCAAGAAGCAAAGTTTGAATTCAAGTCTGATGCCAGAATCTACGCTGTCTACATACTGCATATAATCAGAGGAAAATCTGGTAAAAGAGACTGATACGGGAAAAGGAACTAAGAAGACTTTCTAACGCATTTCTTCATTTCCATGTCTCTGCTGTGCGTAGATTTCCAGGGCTAATCTCGAAGAGAAGACAGTACTCACAAGTGCACCAGTCCGGTGTGTCTGGGAAGCTTGTCTTAGGCATCAGCTGTGTCCAGGTACTGTCCAGCGTGCTGAACACAAACCTGCCTTGACAGTCTCTATCCCCACAAGGCCTGCAGTGTGAGAAGTGTGTGACCAAAGTCCAAGCTAAGTTGCAGGATGCCAGGAAGATTGTGAGGGTGAAACGTGAAATTCCTTAAGTGGCATTTGTGTAAGATCTTGCTGTGTACAAGAGAGGCTGCTCTTGCCAGAGCTGGCTCAAACCCCAGCTCATGGGCAAAAGGTACATGCTGTGCTTATAGACACAGAGGTTGAGGATTATGAAAACTCCCAATCTGTGTCTTGTGACTGGCAGCATTTCTGGCAAGGAAGGAACCCAGGAATTTCACTGGCTGCAGAACAGAGTGGAGAAAGCACAGTGAGAACAGAGAGGCAGTAGAAAGAACCCAGACAGGAAGCTGCTGCCTCACCGCCTGTAAGGGGCCCTGATGGGCGTTGAGCATGGATGAGCACGTGGCCCCGGGAGCACAGACTGGTCTTGAAGCAAGGCCAGAAAGAGTTCATTTAAACCCAGGGATGGGGATGACTTTGGAGAACAGGTAGTCTAAAACCCTGGTTCCCAAGCTTTGGACTAATTTGCTGGTTTAGGAAGAGGAGGGTGGAGCTTTGGGAATTGGAAATCTGTGTGATGACTCAGCTTTGTGTTACTGCAGTAAATTCCCTGAGATCACTTACAAATAAAAGGGTTATTAAGGCTTATGGTTTTTGCGGTTTCAGTCCACGGTATGCTGTGGTTAGGAGCACGTCATGGTGGGGTGTCTGTGGTTAGGAGCAAGTCATGGTGGGGTGTCTGTGTCAAGGGAAGTCCATTCATTTCATGGCTGGGAATAGTAGAGGAAGAGCTGGGGTTCTGGGACTCCCTTCAAGGACAAGCTCCCAGTGACCAGAAGGCCTTCTCTGGGCCCCACCTCCTGAAGTTCTTGCCACCAAATGCCAAACTATAGACTAGGCCCTGACGACATGGGCTTTGGGGACAGTCCAGAAAGTAGCCATCACCAAGCATCACGTATATCTGCATAAGCAGTGCCTTGGACATAAACGTTTTGTGTATGGACATGTGAGTGTACAAAATGAAAGTTCACTGAAATATTGTTACATTTATGGCAGTGATTTTTTTTTACAAATCTGCATTTCTCAGTTGAAATATGTGATAGAGAGCTATTGTGTGGAAAGGAGATCTTGGAAACCTTAGGCTTCAAAACAAATTATCATTAAAAAGACAACCCTTGTTAACATGTTTCAGAAACTGCAGTTGAACTAAGTATTAGAAGGACCCTGTACAGGGAAGAGGGCGTGAACAGCCATGTGGGAAGCATGGAGCTATAGCAGGCTGCAGTCTCAACTGAGAACTGGGTCTTGTGATACCACAGCGCATAAAGGGATCCATGAAATCCATGTTCAGTGATGTCATGACGGCCACATGCTGCCATCTCTAGTGGGAGTGTCTACACCACGGGAACACACAAACCCTACAAATCAGTGCTTCTTCCCTGGAACGCCATTAAACACCCACAGCAGCCACCACAGTAGACCCTGCCAAACCCCAGAGGGTGGCTCAGGAATCAAATACCAGGTCTACCCAAGAAAAAGTGCAACTTTTCCACCACCAACTACCTTCCTCAGTATAAGCCAGCAATTTCCCTGAGTTCATTCAAAGTACTCTGGGCCTAAGGGCCCCGGTGCAGGAGACAGAGGTGTCCCTTGCTGAAATGAGGCTCAGTGATAAACCACATGCTTGGTCACAGGAAATTCAGTCTCCGCCCCCACTCAGCTGCAAGAACACCAACAACCAGGACTGATCTGGCTGGGAACGCTGACCCAAAGAAAAGACCTAAACACAGACTATTAGGGCTTCTCCCATGGCCAGATCACAGTCAGTGATACACCATTTATTCATCTGTTTCTTCAGTAATAGCGCTGAGGACTAGCACCAAGCACAGCTGCTAGTATAGAAGACACATCAGTGCACAAGATGAAGACCCTGGCCTCGTGGGGCTTTTATTCTTCTGGAGATAGATGACCAAGAAATGCAGCACACTGGTAGATGGAATACAGCATGCGTGCCAAATGCCAAGCAGGTGGTGACAAGGCTGGGTAGGAATTTTAGGAAGGGTCATCAGGGAAGGCCTTTCAGGTACAGTGCAGTTTGAGCAGTGCATGAGAGGTGCAGAGAAAGCCAGGTGGACATCTGGGGGTCCTTGCACCAGGCAGTGGCTACAACAGGTGCACGGGTCCTGCGGCAGTCACAGCCCTGCAGTGACGAAACGGCCTCTGCAGGGGAGGTGACAGGACACGCGGCCAGGGAGACGGGGAGACCAGGCCAGTGGGCCTTGGAGGAGACACAGCATTGCCCACACAGAGCCTCCAATTAGCTTCTCCATGTCTCCCTTGACAAAGGGAACAACCGAGCGAGGGTCACTGGATAGCCGAGGACACCCTCTCTTGTGGAAAACAGACCAAACGGGCCACAGAAAACTTCCATGGGCTGTGATTCCTCACAGCAACAGGCTTCAGCTCCTCTGCCACAGTAATAACCCAAAGTAAGTCAACCCAGACACAAACAACACAAATAAACCAATAAGCAGTAAGCTGGGCAATGGAAGACCATGTGGAAGTTACTTGTGCTACTCAGAGGTGATGCCATACAGGGACCCAGGCATAAGTATTATAGAGAAAGTGTGCAATTGGACCAGGCATGGCTGCGAGGCAGCCTCAGGAGTGTCAGAAAACCAAGGCCTGGAGTTCCATGTTGCTTGTGCTTCCTAAACTTGTTTCCTCCTGGTTTTCCTTTATTTTTTTATTTGTAAAAAATATTTTTTTCAGTTCTTGCCCATCTTAACTGTTGTTAGGAGAAGAAGGGAGGGAGGCTTTTCCTGACTGGTATAAAAGTTCCTGGAGTTCTTTCTACACCTGCACAGAAGTGCACGCAGTTGTGGGGGGCGGCAGCTCTGGAGCGGTGCACTGGCCTAGCCCGTGGGAGGCCCTGGGATCAGCACTCAGCATTGCTCGTGCACAAATGTTGCCGTCGTCAACAGGAGCAGCGCAACAGCAGTAGGAACTGAACTGCAAGAACAGGGCGACGGCAGCGCTTGGAGAACATCGTCAGGGCGCCCTCTTTCTGGAGAATCTTCTTCCAGGGATGTCTTCTAGAGAACCTCATCTACACTTTATTGTAAAAGCCTGGCCTTCCTTTTAGAGATCTTGACATTAGTAACCGGTGATACTGTCGCTTGTCTGTGCAAAACCCAAGGTAGGGAGACTCTTAGGAAACAAGACATATGCAAATATTATATGCGTTAGTCCCACCCGTGGGAGAAGGTCGTCTGTGCCCTCTGCCCTGCCTTGGACATGTCTCATTCTGCTACCCCTCACCGCCCACCGTCACCCTGGCAACCCATGCTGTCGGTACCTTACCTGCAGAGAGTGGCCAGCACCTCCCTGCCTGCCCCCCGCACGCGCCTCTGCCCTCGGCCCCTCAGGCTCGCGTCCCCTGCACGGGGAAGCTGCGTGCACCCGAGGCCCCTCTCGCCGCCCTCCTGAGAGTTCAGACCAGGCCCTGCCTTAAATCGTCCCGGAGCGGCAGCAGAAAGGGAAAGGCGCTGCTGGTCCCGCGGGCCAATGGGACGATTCCTCCCTGCGGCTGCGGAGGCAGTCCAGTGGAGGAGTGGGGTTCCCTGGAGATTGCAGACCCCCACCTTTGTTCTTCTTGATGTCAATTAGCATAATTTAAAAGGCAAAGGCGGGGGAACTGGTATCTGTGTGACCACTTTGGGGCCTTGAATTGTTCCACCGTTTGCGGCCAATTATGGCCAAGTGACCCATATTTTAAAAGCGTTTGCAATAAAATGATGCACTTTCTTTTGTGCCATCAGCTTCTCTGATAAAAAGCAAAAATGTTTTAAAATTGTCCCTTTTTGTGGACAGTAATGGCTGTGCTGCGCTTCCGCTCCTCCGTGAGGCACAGAAAGGGAGGCGGTAAAGGGCACAGCTGTGGGCACTTTATGGTCTGCTGGGGGGGGCTGCGTGCGGGAGGGGCGCAGGCGAGACACAGATTGACTGTGTGTGAACAAATGCAGCTGGGAAGAGAGAAAGCTTTTGAAGACCTCTGCAACTTAAAGTCCAAGATAAATGATGTTCTGATTTGGAAAGAAAAAACACAGAGGTGAAATTCAATAAAGGCTGGCTGAAAAGAGAAGGCTTCCAAAGGCCTTTCTCTGCAGCGAGGCAGCTCCCAAGAGAAATGAGCAGACGTGGCTCTGGGCACAGGGGTGCAGCCCTGACAGACAACAATGCCCAGCCCTTGTGGCCCGCTGTGGACCATGCCAGGCTCCGCCAGCATGCCAGGCTCAGGTGGCCCTGCCAAGTGGGGGTGGGGACGGTGCAGCGGAGAGGACTGACACAGTTGTGCGCTGGGCCCGCTCAGGCCAGGCATTTGGGGGAGAGCAGCACAAGCGTGGTGTGACCCTCAGGGAAAGGCTCAGCCAGGCCACGATGGAAAACTCCACGGCACAGGTCCAGGGCCACGGCCAAGTCCCGGCTCAGCCCTGTGATCAGTGCTTGTGTCTGGGTGGTGCTGGTCCCAGTGTCCCTGCAGCCTGGACAGTCTGGCAGTGGCCCCTTCACCCTGTGAAGCAAGCTGGGGTTCTTGGCCCCCGGTAACATATGTGAGGCTCCAGAAGGTGCAGCACTTGCCAAGGACCTACAGGCTGGAGCAGAAGAGACAGAACCTGCCCAGGAGCAGGCCTCTTCCCTTGGCCTTGAGGGACAGGGAAGGAGCCCCGCAGGAGAACCCCCCGGGCAGAGGGAAGGAAGACGCAGACACTTTCTTCTTCTGCCAACTCAGCAGTCCCGGGTGGGCGGGCTGACGGGAGGGCAGTTCACTGGGCAGTTCAGTAGTGTCACAGAGAGCCTTGCTTTGTCACCTCCAGGGTAAGAAGCCAGTGGCAGATAGCAGAAGTGCCAGATATTGCGGCCAGACAGGACAATCAGTAAAGAGACCATCTGCTCCTGTAGCTCTCTGCTAAGAGTAAGACAACTTCTCCCAGTCCTCCTAAGTGGCCTGAAGGTGCTTGGGACAGAACTGGGTCACCTGGCCATTCCTAATCATGAAGGTGCATGGGGTTCCCCTGAAACTAGGCTTCTACGGCAGCCTGACCCTGGTCAGGTTCCCCAGAAGCCCTGGCTAAGGAGCGCAGTCACGGGGAAAACCAGGATTCTATTAAAGTTCACAAATTCTGGGTAGGCCACCGACTGTGACCACTAAGCCAATAGTGCTGGCTAAAGAATTTTAAGAAATACATGGACTCTGACTGCATGGCTAAAGTTTAAAAAGATGAGCCAGGCATGGTGATGCACATCTGTAATCTCAGTACTTGGAGGCTGAGGCAGGAGGATCGCAGAAAATTCAAAGCCAGCCTGGACCACGTCGTGAGTTCAAGGCCAGCCTGAACTACATAGTGAGACCCTGTCTCAAAGCCCCTCAAAAATAAAAAATAAAATAAAATTTAAAAAGATGCGATCAGTCAGCAAGAGAGGGAAGCAAGCGGAGCTCGCAGGCGTGGCTGATGGAGGCAGAGCCGATTGGTGCAACCACTTCTGCGTTTACCAGAGCTGCAAAAACGTGCACTGGCCGACGCCCCTGTCTCAGCATCTTACAACGCAGACTGGGTTGCGCAGCCTGCGTTTCGACCCTTGATGTCCTGGTTACTCGCAGTGCGGTCTGCAGAAGGGCTGCACTCCTGAGCCCCTTCTCCGGCTTTCCTGCGAGGACACCCACGCCCCGCGCAGCAGAGGCTGCACACAACGCACGAGACAGGCCCCATAGCCTTGTCTACTGTTTATTGGGTTAATAACATCTGTTAGTTACCACAGACTGGTCAGGTCCACAGTCTCCTGAATGGGTGTGTGCTGAAAGCTAAACAACAAGAAGCAAATGGGATGACTTCAGGGCTCCAGGAGGATCAAAACCCTCTCACAGGGTTTAAGGTTCTCTCGGGGCTAAGACCAAGACCTTCTCTGGGCTGCCCGTGTTTATTTAGTTAGGAGAACAAGGCAGGGGAATACTGAAGAAGGGCTCTGGGACTTCTCCAAGTAAGGCATCGTGTTAATCTAGGAGAACTGTTAACTCCAGGAAGGTCTCCTCCCGGGAGGGAGGTGCCTGAGGCTACAGTCTCTATCCAGTTGAGGTTGGAGCCAGGTGTCCTCAGCTGTGGCCTTATCCTGTCCTCTGAGGTGTCACAGTTTCACCCACCACTACAGGCCTCACTGGGGACCAGTGACTCACAGAGGTTCACTTACTACGAGTCCACTGCCCATCTCCAGACAAGGGCCTAGGCCTTGGACAGACTCACAGCAAACATGGAAGCCAGCTGGTTAATTTAAGTCCTGCTCAGAGCTGCTTCACAGTGATCTCCATCAGTTGTCATCCTTGTTGTTTTTGATATAACAAACTTCACTGCAATGGACTGAAGCAGGCCAGGAGGAGAACAGGAGCTCCTGCAGGGTAATCAGACATGCATTTCTCATGCTTTGCTGGACTCACGAATCCCTGGGTCTCTGGTCAGATGAAGACCAGTGAGGTGGGGCAGGCCTGCAAATCTGCATTTCTAGCAAAGTCCTGCGTGAAGGTGCCAACACTGATCAGACTTTGAATGGTCAGGCCCTACATCTCAGGGAATGCATGAGTCAGAGGAATTAGGGGCAACACGTGAATTAGGGAAGGCACCAACATTTAAATCACAGCAAGGTTATTAATCACAGCCAAATAATGTAGCAACATAACCACAGTAGATGTCAAGCAGCTAATACAAAATAATGGCTATTTTCTGAATTTTTTAAATATTTCCTGTCCCGAAAATACTTACATTTTGTATTTAAGAACTGAGTTTTTCATGACTAATTTTGTACTCATAATTTTGTTTTCATAGCTGGAGGACCAAAGCCTGCATGTGCAATAGGCCTTGTAACCAGAACCTGTCTCTATGTCACAGAAGGGCAGCGGCTGCCCCTATGACCACTTCAGCCCTGGCATCCACAGCCACACAGACTTCCTGCATAACCTCCTTTAATACCCACACAGATGCTCTGAGTTAGGCTGTACTTTAGTTCCTACCCTGAAGGATTCCTGGCAAAACAGGGATTTGAACCCAGGCCATCAGTTTCTAGCATCCACCCTCTTATCCACAGCACTTGAGTGCTTCTCCCAGTTCGCTGAGTCGCTTTCAACACTTGTCAAAGCTTATGTCTTTGTCCCTTACAGTGGGACACAGTACACAACATCCGCAACCTGGAGGAGAGGTTTATCTTGGCTCACAGTTAGTAACAATCCAGTCCTCGGCCTTGTACTGCTGGCAGAATGGGGAAAGAAGAGCTGCTCACAGTGTGGCGAAGTGAAGGGAGGAGCAAGGGAGGGAGGGAGGTCAGCCCTCCAAGTCACAGCCCCAGAGACAGCTCTTCTGACCAGCCCTACCCTCAACAGCAAGTCAGCTATGCACCCCATAATCCAGTCGCCTTCCAGAGGTCTCACCTATTGGGGGGGAGGTTTGGGAGCCTCAAAATGTGAACCACAGAAACTTATTCACAAATGCTAGTGACAGGCACTGTCATTGAATCCTCAGCAACCTTGTGAGATTGGAACCATTGTGGTCCCTATCAGAGGAGCAGACAGGCTGTCTGGGATCACAGCTCATCTGTGTGAGACGCAGACAGCTCTGTGTCTGTCCTGCCTGCGGACCTCTGCACACTCCCTTTTCTCTCCCTCTCATTCACCTTGCTGCTCTCTCTGCTCTAAAGAGCACTGCATGACCCTCTTACCCGTCAAGGCTGGGGTAGGTGCTGCCCATACCTTTGTCCTAGTCACTTCTTCTTGTGCTTATCTCCACCTGAGAAGCCCAGTAGGGTTGGGTTGTGACAGCAGATACACTGGCCTGTCTTCACCACCTCACCTGAAAATAATGGCAAAGCAGTTGAGAAAAAAATCTCTGTGTAGCCCTGAGATTGTGGGGGCTGTTTGTTCTGCAGCATAGCTTATCCTATCCTGACTGATACATCCCTAAGATTTCCTGATAATTTTAGTGGGGAGAGGGAGTAGTGAATCTCCATCTTGCAGTGAAAATCAGAGACTCACAGTTTGCAAGGCCTCAATACTCCCAGCCCAGTGGAGAAGAGCAGAGCAGAGACAGCAGGGGTGGAGGAGTTGTGACAAGACCCTGTGTTATGGTTTGTCTGCATGTCCCCCCATCCTCCTGCAGGCTTTCAGAGTTTGACTGGTTATGGGTGTGAGAGCTACACCTGCCCCAGGGGTGGACAGTTTTGCATATGTAAGGGAGAAAAAGAGGCTGCTGGCCACCTTTCCTCCTTTTGCTCTTGTTTTTGCTGTGTTCTGCCAACATGAACATTTGCCCTCTGCCATGTGCCACTCTGCCTCAGAACCAGCCAAGTATGGACTGAAACCTCCACAAACTATAAGCTAAATAAACATTTCCTTCCTTCATTTTGGGTGTTGGGTATTTTGTCTCAGCCACAAGAGAAAAGTAACCAAGATACTCTGGCTACCTCTCAGAGGAAACTGTATATGGCTGAGAATCAGAAAAGCCCTGAAAGCTTACAGAATCAGCGCTAGAGTAAACTTCAAAGCCCTAGTCCTGTTGGGAGCCCTGGGGCAAAATGACCTGCCAAGTCTCGTAAGAACCTGAGGAAACTGGTTGTGCTGGTGCACACCTATAATCCTAGCACATTGGAGGCTGAGGCAGTAAAATCACTGGGAGTTCGAGGCCAGCCTGGGCTACATAAGTGAGTTCAAAACCAGCCTGGACTACACAATGAGATCTTGTGTCAAAAATAAAAAAAAAGATGAAAATTTTAAAAAGAGTCTACATTATAAATCTGGCTGCCTCCAAGCCTCAAACTGAGAAATTACATTTTCAGGTGTGGCTCTGGCATCTGAAACCCTATTTGAGGGTTTCCTGTCTGGCGAGGGCTGCAGGACAGTAAGTTTTATGAGCCTAGCAGAAACCCACCTGTCAGTTGATGAAGGGTATGGGGGGAAGTGAGCTAGGAAACCCACCCTGCAGACTCCAGGGAGGGAAATAAAGAGAACCAGGGGCCAGCCAGCCCTGTGCAGAGGCATCCTGGCCTAAGGAGGGCAACACCTGCACCGGCCTGCGCTGTGAGCGTGAGCCACGCAGTCACCCGTGCTCTGGAGCCTGGTGTGAGTCCAAAGAGCAGGAGTGAACCAGGGAAGAGGCCTGAGACCCTGCCGGGAAAAGGGGGCCCCCAGGACCCCAGGGCAGACCGGCCTCTCTGCCCCCAGGCTCCCAACTCTCTCTTTGGTCTCCCTGCTCACACAGTGGCAGATGCTCTGTCTTGGCTGCTTTTTCTGTTGCTAAGACAAAATGCCTGATGCCTGAAATTAAGGGAGGGAAGGTTTCTTTGGCCCACAGATTGTGGAGGTTTCAGTCTGTAATCAGCTGGCTCCAAGGCAGGGTGGCACGTGGCAGAGGGCAACAGTTCAAGGCGGCAGAAGACAGCAAAAGCAGCAAGAGCTAATGGGGGCAGCAAGCCTCTTCTCCTTGCTTATGCTGTAAGCAGGCCGCCCCTCCCAGGGTGGGTGTGGCACTCACCATTTCTGTGCCCTCCTCTTGCACAGGATGAGGGTGCTTACGAGGTGAGATGTTTACAGAACCCTGCTGAATTGCTTTGTGATACTTCTAAACTTCTCAAGGTGATATCTGCGCAGCCCACATTGCTTCTCTAAGCACCAACTCAGCCTTCTGGACAACCTCTGTGCTTCCTCCCACATGGACACAGAATGGGACGCAGAGCTGCCAGGAGCAATCAGTCCCAGACTTTCCAGGATCTTGTTCAGAGTCTGGTTGTGCTTCTATTTTTCTGGGGCTGGAAACCAGGCCACCAGCAGGCCAGGTGTGCACACCGCCACTGAGCCACACCCCCAGCCCCAGAGGGATCTTAACATTTTCCAGGCCACCAGTCACACTTGGAATCTTCAGAGGACAGAGGAACTGCTCTTCGCAAGAAGGCACGTGTGCACACAGTTCAACAACCAGTGCCTGGGAAGGAGGGTGCAGATGCCTGAATCGAGTGGACCCCAGCTTAAGAACCTCAGGCTGAGAGATGGAGGGAATTTGTGTAAAGAAGGCTGGACAGCATGTTGGAAGGGTTAGGGAGACCCAGATACAACATCTAGCCCTAGCCCATAATAGCCGTGAGAATCTGTGGGTGGTTGAAGGAGGAATAACATACACAGAGCAGTACTAAAACATGAAGGTACAATTTAACAACCATCAAATGCCTGCCTGTGAACTCCCAGCACTCCAGAACCCCCCTCTACCCTCCAAAGTACACTCCCACCCAAAGAGAATCAGCTTTCCCAACACTTACACTTAAAGTAGGACAAATTTAATTTGGCTCACAGTTTTCGGGGGCCCAGTCCATGAATTCAAGCTCCAAGGCAGGAGCATCACGGCAGAAGCCGCTTAGTTCATGGCAGCCAGGAAGCAGAGTCAGACAGGAGGGTGAGGCCCAGATGCAGAGGCCCTGCCTCCATGGCCCACCTGGACACATGCAGAAGTGTGCTCCACTCCTGGGCAGCTCCCAGAACAATCAGGTTGACACGAACAAGCTTAACCTGTCACTGACAGTCACTAGTTTATACCAAAATCATGTCCACAATTTTCTTTATAATGCTGTCATCTCGGTGTGCGTTGCTCAGGACCATGACTTATTTTTGCTTATTTTTGAACCTGTGTAAATGGAAAGCCTACAGTACAAATTCTTTGGGGTCTGGTTTCTTTCCCTTGTTAGGGCTCACAAAAGGATACCCCAAAGTGAAGACTTCACCAGCAGAGCATCTTTCTGATCTCCCGTCTTCCTGTCTCCAGCTCCACTCAGGGAAGCCATGGAAACTAGAACTTCTCTCACTCAAGCTGAATCATAGAAAGCAGAAACCATTTTCCCCAAAGCCATCCATAATTTAAGTATGTTCCTCCAATCTCCCACCTTTCTGTCTTGGAGCTGTTCATAGATTCTCCGATCTACCTTGTTGGACCTTGTTTTGGGAAAAGCCCCACCCCTTACCTGGGAGGAAAGAATGCTGCATAGAGGTCAAGAAGAATGGAAACACACAGATCTTCCTGGGTTTCTCCTTTGTGTCTATTGTGTTTGCCCAGTTATATTTCTTCCTGGCTGTCCGTGTTTTGTCACACGTATGGGTAAAAGTTCATCTGGGTTTCTGGGGCCTTTGTCTTGAAGGTTTTTGTGTCCTGTCAAACTACGATCAAATGAATTTCCTATACTTTTGTCTTGATAAACTATCTTTGTTTTAGGGGTATTGGCCGTGATCTTTTACAGTTGGCAAGAAAGGGACTGCCCTCCTTCCTCCCCCCACACCTCTGAATCAGTCAGCTTTCCTATTGCTGAGACACAAAACCCAACACCCACAACTTTAAAAAGGAGCGGCTGAATGTGGCTCCTACTTTCAGAGGAGTCAGTCCATGGTTACTGCAAGGCGGAAACAGCAAGGCTGAGACTCACAGATCGAGGGTTAGCGTTGTGGCGGTTAAACCCTTCGTGGGAGGGGTGGCAGAGCAATGACGCTTAGCTCACAGAGGCAGAAAGCAGAGCAGGGGGACAGCACCAGAGAAGGGGCCAGGCACCAGACACAGACCGAAAGCCACACCACCACGGGGGTTTCAGACGCACCCAGAAGGGTGCTTCACCAATCCCCGGGGGCAGATCCCAAAGCCAATCAATGAACACAATTAAGTTCAACCACCACAACCCTTGGCCCCGAGTTGTGAGGTTCAGCCTTGCTGTTGCCCCTTTCTACTCTCTGCGGAATCACCACCTACTTATGAGAACCACCGTTTCCCTTCCACAAGGATGGGCATTTGGGTTGCAGGTGATGCTCCTGCAAACACCCCTGTGTCTGCTGATGCCCTTGGGTCACTTTTGTAGGGTGCCCATACCCACCCATGAGGAGAAAGGCTGGATCACAGGATACGTTCATCTCCAACAATATTCATAACGGCAAATGGTTCTCCGAAGTGCTGCATCTCTGTACACTTTCCCCAGCAGGGCGTGATGGTTCTTACTGTCCCCATCACCTCTGTCTTCCAGGAGCCTCCCAGTTGGCCGCTGGATACTCAGATGGGGAGAAAGCAGAGTCCCGGGTGTGGGTCCTGGGCCAAGCCGTCACGCGTCTGTCCGCAAGGCGGCCAGCTTTGCAGCCCAGCCTCTGGCCTAGCACCAGGCTCTTGCCAGGGATGGATAGAAGAAAGGGACCCAGGGCAGGAGGCAGAATCCACTTGCCACCCCATTCCTCTTGAGCAGACGCTGTTTCTTCGCCTTCCAACACAGGCTTGGCATGGGCCATGGAGACTGAGCCAGGATTAGCGCATCTGGCACCCTCTTGCTGCACAACCATAAATTAGTCCCATTCTTGGCCACAGTCACCAACTTCTCTGTGCACCCATTCCTTCCTCTAGAGAAGGAGAGCAGGGAGAGGAGTAGAGGACGGTGGGGAGGAGGAGATGAAGGGAGACAGAGGAGGGAGGGGAGGGGCAAAGAGGAGAGGCGAGCAGAGGAGGCGTTGGGAGGGGAGAGGAGGAAGGCAGGGGAGGGGGAGAATGGGAGGGGAAGGGGGAGGGGAGAGGAGGGAAGATGACACCTGCCTGCCTCTGAGGTTCGAGGCACTTCCAGGCATCCTCAAGTGACAGACAGGAGTCATCAGAGAAGAACTGGAAACACAGGTCATGTGGTGGTTTGTGTTACCTCTTGATTTTGCTAATTAAGTAATATACAAAACACCCCTTCACTTTTTCCTACTATAGATCTATCTACAAAAATTCTACGGTACATTTGACTTCTTAGTTTTCCCAAGAGCCTAGCCAGTGACCCCAAGGCTTTGAGCAGGAGACCAAAGCCTTTCCTACAAAAAGCGGGGAGCAGAGGTTCCCAGCCCAGACAGTGCTCACAGCCGTGAGTAACCCGCATCCCCAGTCACAGCTGACAGCTGCGTCCCCAGCAGCGTCACACCCCAAGAAAGCCTGGGTGCCCGTGGCCTCAAGGGGCCACCAGCCAGTGCCACCTCCACCTCAGGACATGGCGTGGAGTGGGAGCCACAGGCCGGTGACAGGCACGTGTCATTTTCATGCCCTTGACACGGGCTTTATTATCCTCATTTTCCAACAGGAGAAATAGTTTTCCTGGGAACCGTGGCCGGTCAGCGGCAGTCCCCTGCACATCTGTCTGTCTTGGGTCCAGAAGCCGGGGCGCTTCCACTGTGCACCTTGGTTTCACACCACCTTTCCATACTGCCAGGAGGTCAGGCTGGGGTCCCTCTCCCTGCCTGAAGTGCCCCAGACTCCTCAGGCAGCAGCGGATTGGAGAGACAGCCTAGGAAGCTGCAGGCAGCAGGCACTGACAGGGCAGGCCCCGGGCTGAGGGCTCGGGAGCCTTCTGGGTGTGTGACTCCTTTTGTCCTTTGAGGCCAGGAAATGTGAGATGGCCCTGTGCAGTACCCGTCTTGCACCGTGACTGCTCACTTCTTTCCTGCCCTCTTTCCTTCCTGCCTTCTTCCCTCTTCCTTCCTTTCTTCCCCTTCCTGTTTTCCTTTGCTGGAAGACGCAGGAAGAGCAGGCTTTCCCATATGACAGGAAAAAGTCATTTCAGCGCTTTCCCCTCCCTTTTGAAAGTTTCCTGGAAGCTTCAGTCTTGGTACTTAGGGAGTCTCATGCGATCATGCTGCCCCTGGTCACGCAGAGACACTTCCCTGTTGTCCTTTAATGCCAAGTGCTGGCAGACGCGTGCCACTCTTTGCTACTGCTTTCCCAGGAAGCCAGTGGGAAGAACTCAGATTTCAGTGTTGGAGTAGTGCTAGTAGTACGAACTAAAGCACATAGCTCCATTTCCGAGCCCCAGCATTTCCTTGACTACAGGATGAGGATAACAGCGCCATGAATGATTAGTTTAAGGATCTCAGAAAAGGAAGTCTGTAAAGCCACCAGCAAGCATAACTCGTTAGAAAACAATTTTAATTTTAACCTCGATTTGCAGGGACAGTCTTCTTGGTATTGCTGCTGCTGTTTTTGTTTTGACACAAGGCCTCACTCTGTGATTCAGGGTGCCTTTGAACTCACAAGGAAGCCCAGGCTGGCCTTGGACTTGCAAGGTCCTTTCGCCTCAGTTTCCCTTGTGCTGGGATTAGAGCACACCTCCTCTCCTATGACTGGTGAAAGCCATGAAGTCACCCTGGACATGCTGACACTGTGATCTTTTAAGGGCCTCTCCCAAACGAGGTCCTTGAGTTCTGGTCTGGTGTGGAATCTGGGATTTTGGCTGCAGCAGGGTGGGTGTGGTTGGCTTGGCTCTGACAGAGGAACTCTGGTACCGCTGGGCTAATTTAACTAATCCCGCATTGGTGACAACTTGTCTGAGCAGGCCACATTGTCCCTGCTGCCTCACAGAGCCACAATTCAGGGTCAGGCTCAGCCCTGCCAAGTGGCCAGAGCCCTGGAGCCCATGCACCATCCCTGATGCCAGCTGTGGGAAAAGAGACCCTTTACACTGGACATGAAGCACCAGGTGGTGGCGCACAGAGGTGGCACTTCACACAGACTCCCTCCCTGTGCCTCCCAGGCCCCACAGACCTGGCCAGGTCCTCCCAGTCGTGCAGCAGGGCTGCTCTCCAGTCACTTAGAGAAGCCAGTCTCCCCACCTCCTGACCCACAGCTGCCCAGAAAGGCCCCCACCCTTTTGCACAGGCTGGGAAGCGGCCCCTTTGTGCTGCTCCACACCCAGGCCTGGCTGTCATGGTGACATCGTTTGCCCAAGCCTAGTCACAGAAGGGCAGGTCCCACGGGACCAGGCCCTCGAGGGTCCTGACTTCTGCCTGGGCTTGGTTTGTGTGAAGCATGGGCTGGGGATGAGGACAAGGGGCCCAGGCCTGGTGTGCAGCCCCGCCACTAGCGGTGCAGGGAGGAGGAGGGACTGTGGGAGTGGCCCGTCCCTGGGGTTCTGAGGCTGGCCTGGTCAGGATCCCCTCTCCTGCTTCACCCCGGGTTTCTCCTCAGCAGTCCCAGCCCTGGTCACTGGCATCATGTGCGACATTTAGTATTATCTGCTCTTTCTGGGGTGCCCCAAAGCAAGGAATGTGTCCGCTCACTATTTTGCCCCGAGTTCACCAATGACCCTCAAGCACGTAGTAGCTGTTCAATAATCTGGTGAAGTCAGCGCCTTTCTGTTTGCGCCTGTGTCTAAGCACACTGGCACAACCCTGCAGGTCAGCATTTGGATGTTTATCAATTTCCTAAAGAAAGTTTTTAAAGTCTTAAAAAAATAGGTTAATTCAAGTGCAGCATTACAAAATGAAACTCACTGCCGGGTGCGGTGGTGCATGCCTGTAATCTCAGCAATTGGGAGGCTGAGGCAGGAAGATCATTGTGAGTTCAAGGCCCACCTGCACTGCATAGCAAGACCCTGTCCCAAAAATAAAGAAATAAACAAAAAAACAAACAAAATAAAACTTATCAACTGGTTAATCCATCCACTGAGTGGAATTTCCTGGACTGATTTAGTTTCTCAAGGGGCTGCGCCTTGCATCCGTGTATTTCTACATCTGGCTTTGGAGAAGATGGAGATTTCTCTTAAAGGGAAGCTCATTCCTCAGAGCGCAGGTAGCACAAGTTACTTGGCTTGCTCTGTGGTGCTTCTGTTGTCTTCAGTCTTGAATGTTACTTTCTTATTCACAAAACAATACATCTCATAAAAGATACTCAGTTTTGAGGCAGAAAAACTTGAGTCCCACATAACGACAGATAATTAGAAAAGCTCCTGGTCACCATTGCATATGCATTTTCTCAAAAATTTAACTTCACCTGCTTTTCCTGAAATTAGACGGGGAAAGTTGTTAGGAAACCCTGGGGCTAGAATTCAAACCTGTCTTTCTTTAAAAAAAAAAAAAGCGGGGAGGGGGTTGGAGTGTCATTGTAGGGCACCATTCTTTGTTCTAGGGGAAGAAAAGTTTTAACTCCACAGTGGAAAAACTAACACTGTCACTAGGATATGGGGAAACCATGGAGAAGAACTAGGCTGCGAGGCCCGCGGGATGGGGCGGCGTCTGCTCTGCGTCTTTCTCGGGGCCTTGTATGCTCCATTCAGCACTGGCTGGACGATTGTTGGCCTGATGTAGACAAATTGACGCAAATTAGTTTAGCACGGCTATGCAAAGTGTAAGCTTGTTGAGCAACACATGTGGGCCACATAGCAACAGCTCCCAAACTGTGCGCCGGGCCAGCGACCCAGGCAAAGGCTGGAGCCCAGAGCTGCTTTTCCAGGCAGAAGCAGGGCTCACAAATCCAGAGCGGAAGTGGCCGCAGGTGCAGGTTGGAGCCCCACAGGGAGCCCGAAGGCCTCAACGGCTGGGAGGAATGTCTCAAAGAGCCACTTGCTCGCCTCAAACCCGCCTGTTATTTCACAACCACAAACTCTCCAAGGACTGGCCCCAAAGATGAAGGGGATTCTGCCACTTTGCTCTTTCCTCTGGGTTCAGATATCTGCAGACAATTCCCTCGGGGCTGGTGTCACAAAGACCACCTAGGGGGACCTTCTAATTGTATTTACAGTAAGTTAATTACAGCAGGCGAGTTCAGAGGTTGGGATTCGCCTAGCAGGAGGATGCTGCAGGCAGATTCTAATCTGTTAGATCAACAGTGGATGGGAAGGAAGGTGGGAAGCCGGCAGCGCTGGAAACCACTTCAGCAGCCCTTTCTTCTCCTCCTCTCCTGCTCTTCTTCCTCTTCCTCCTTCTTTGTAGGAAGGCCTGGGTGGCTGAGGAAGACATGCCCCAGGGTTGGTTGGCAGTGTTCATTTTGGCCCACACAATTTTATAGTCCACGTAAGCCACACACCCACCTGCTCACACACACACAGCCTGGATATTGCACCGCAGCTGTGTGTGTGTGTGTGTGTGTGTGTGTGTGTGTGTGTGCGCGCGTGCGCGCACATGCGCACGTGCGTGCACGCATGTGTTGTTATTCTGGGATGAGGGAGCCAGTGCCTGATCTGGGAGGGAGAGCTGAGATCCTCATTTTTTGTTTTGTTTTGTTTTCTTGTATTGCCAATACATTTTTACACAGAAACATTTAAGATAGTTTTTTCATTGTACCCATAAGGCAATTTTTCTTGTGCATATTTAATCACAAACATCAGTCCCATGTATGTGATTCAGTCAACTTCGGATTGTTTGGCTAACTGGTTTTCCAGCCTAGATGGTGCCTTTCTTGGGGGTGGTGCTCAGCGTTTCTGTCTGTGAAATGGGAGGGAAGTCACCCAGGCTGTTCCTGAGGTCCCTGCCCAGCAATTGTGAGCTTTACAAGCAGAGCCTAAAAAGAGCGTGTGCTACTACTGCCATCTAGCAGTCCAGCATGTGAACAAGGCGCTTCTGGGTGTTTTGATAGAAGCCCGATGCTAATGAGAACACAAAGGCACAGGGACCCGCAGAGAGCAGCCCCCAGGGCTTTCTGAGCTAGAGAGGACAAATATGCAAACATATCCTTCCACATTCAAGACCCAGCCCTGAGCCTGTCATCTCTGTTGGACATGGCAAAACCATCACTGCCATTCAGGGTCCTGGGCACTTTGGCAAGGTCCAATGCAGGTGTTAGTGGGCCCCTCCCCTGCACAGCACTGTGCAGAGATACGTGGGGTATGAAGTCTCAGGGGGTGCAGGCTCTGTGGCCCTCCAAGGGACAGGCTGTGACCAAGTGGGAAGTTAATCAACTCTGTCTTTTAGTGAATGAGTCGCCACCCTGGCAAGCTCTGTCCCCCAAGTGTGACGGCACAAGGGCAGTGCCTCAGGCCTTGTGCTTAGAAAGGGCTTTCAGAAGGGCCTCAGTGGGAACCTGAGGTTTGTGGTGCCCCAACCATTTCCTGCGCATGACTGAGATGTATTCCAGACGCCCCACCTTGACGCTTGCACCTGAGAACTCGAAGCTGTCTTGTGCCACACACCCTGCTCTCACTTGGCTGCCTAAGGGGGGATATCTGGGCCCAAGGCAGATCTCCTGCCCGGTGCGCTCCCCCGCCTTGCCACACCCTGCCCCATCCTGGCCCCAAACTCAGCAAATAGGCCGCGCGCATTGGTCTGGCCTTGCTGCCACCACCACCTGTGCAGACTGAAGGGACCGAAGCAAACGCTGAAATCCAGTCTCTGCCGGGGACATCAGGCCAGCCCGGGTGTGCCCAGGTGTTGTCCAGAAACCATGCAACGCTGCCACCTGTTGGTGATATATTATGTTATTTTAAATTTTAAGCACAACTGGAGTTCAGGGTTTAATTGAATTCACACACTTTAACAGTAAAACACATGGCACCCCCCAGGGCTGGAGGTGCTCTCTCCAAAGGGAACAATCCCAGTAGGTGCTGAAGTTTGCTCAGTTCCAGATCTGGTCTCTACCCCACCTGCCTGGTTCTTTGATTAGCTCCTGTCTTCAGAGGAAAAACGGACAGTCCCTGTGGCAGTGACCTGCCCTGGATCACACATGGAAGTGGAGGGACAAAACTCAAACCCGGTCCCTGTCACAGTGACTCTCCCAGCGCTGCGTGTCCTATGCTCATGTTCTTGCTTTCAGTTTAAAAACACTGAACACCTTTGTAGTTTCCTCACCACTAAGGTGCAGCAAATGCTGAGCATCCCTACCCAGCATCTTTAAGGCTTATGCTTATGCTGTCTGCACATTTGTATGCCTACGTATAGCACAATTATAATTTTTGGTCAAAACCAAAAGAACTTGTTTTTTATGTTCATTCATTTATCTGATCACTCATGTCTACCATTAAATTTAGCAAATGCTTCTTGCTATGTAGAGATATAATGGGGGGGGAGGACACCTGCAACACCCTCATGCAGTCTAGGAGAAGAAAGGAACAGCTAATCACAACAAGAAAATACACTTTTATTTGTTATTCCCAAGGAAAACTTGATCCAGGAAATCAAGTAACAAGAGAAGTTTAGTCTACACCGGGGACCGCAAAGGCTTGGCTGAGAGAGAAGTGGGTCATTCAGGCAAGTCCCCAGTGTCCAAGGGCTTGGCGGGCATCGGAGCCTGGCTCCACCCCAGCGCCCTGACCCCAACCCCACCCTCTGGTCCTCACCCTCAGATTCTGCCTCAGGGTGTGTAGGGAGCGCCTGGGTCTTGGGGTTTTTAGGAAGCGATGTGTGCACGAGGCGGGCTGTCAGCAAGCCTGCTGCACCTGGCGTCGCTGTGGCACTGAAACAGCCAACTACTCCCCCCCCTCTGCTCAGTGCCATGGCGCTGACCGCTGGGTACCTCCCGAGGCTCCTACTTATTTTTCTGCAAGATTTCTTTTCTTTTCTTGGACTCTGCTGGAGGTGGGCCCCATGGTTGCATCCCCTTCTCTAGTTTTGACTTCTTCAGCGTCACACGCAACTGAGCACTTCAGCTGTCTCTTCCTACCCGTTCTGTCCCCCAAACCCAGATTCATTTTCTATTTTCCTGCTGCACATCAATACCTTCCTACCTAGCAAGACCTCCAGGGTTGTTCTTTTTACCTATAAAATGCCGTCATCATAGTTTCCAACACTGCTTTAGTGAATGACTATAAACTTAGTGAAGCCAAAAGGCACGACTTCATTATTTCATGATTTCAGAGGTCAGATGCCCAAAATTGGCCTCACTGAGTTAAACTCAAGGTGTCTACAGGGCTGCGCTCCTTCCAGAGGCTCGGGGGAAGAATTCGTCTCCTTGCCTTCTCCGGTGCAGAGAGGCGATTGCATTCCTTGGCTTCTGGCCCCGTCACAGCAAAGACAGCAGCAAGCAGTCCCCCTTCCTTCCGATGACAGGGGCCTGTGACCACATCCGGTTTACTGGGGACCCTGTGAGCATCTCTCCCCCGCTCCCAGGGCACAGAATGGGCTGACCACTTCCCCAGTTCAGATGCAGCTGCGTGTGGAGCATCACTGTTTCCCATTTGTCTCCCAAACTCACTGCCCTCATTCTAGGGTTTCCTGTCACTGTTTCTCATCGCAGCAGTTTGAGGGGCTCCTCACTGTCTCCTCTGGGTGTCCCCTCCCCTAATCTGTCCCACAGTGGGCTCTGCTGTCAGTCACCTGAGATCCCCTCACACACTGCTGGTAGCTTGGCAAGAGCTTGCAGCCTCTCCCTGGGTGAGCTCTTCATTAATTTTTTTATAAATAAATTCCTTTTACCAAGATCTTCCCTTTGCTTCCTTTTCTAATTCCGTCTTCCTCCTCTCCCCAGGGAGAACCCCAATCTTGAATTTTGCATGACCCCTGAGCACATGGGGCTGTGTGTTTCCAATGTCCACAGGCATCTGCAGTGCTATGCACCCCCGAAGCTCATGTGTTGGAAGTGGGGTCCCCAGTGCAACAGTACTGGGAAGTGGGGCCTAGCAAGAGGCAGCGAGGCCTTGCAGGCTGTCCCCAAGGAGGAGCGATCATCATGGAGTGGCTCGGGCAACAGCGGAGTGGGCCCCAAGTAATCGAGCCTGGCCGCCTCAGTCATGCTCTCCCAGCTGGAGGTCCTTCTGTGATGTGTCCAGGCTTCCAGCTTGGACTTTCCAGCCTCTAGCCCTTTGGAAACAGATTAATTCCTGATGAGTTACCCAGCTTGGTAGGATGTGGTGGCACACACCACTAACCCCAGCACTTGGGAGGCTGAGGCAAGAGGATCGCTGTCACTTCAATGCCAGCCTGAACTACATAGTGAGACCGGTTTCAAAAAAAAGTTTAATAAATAAATAAAAATTATATAGCCTGCGGTGTTCTGTCCTAACAATACAAAACAGATGCAGACCCATAGCAACACATGGAATATTTTGAGAATATTTTAAAAGTTAGTATCATTGATACTCCACTGTTTATAACTTTCTGAAAACTGCTTCCTTTCGATTCTGATTTTGAGATCACTGCTTGCTTGTACATACAGAATTGTTCATTCTTTTAACTGCTCTACTGAAGCAACAGAGTGTGTGACATTTTTGTTTTCAAATTTTACATTATTTTTGGATGGGAGATTTATTGACATGGTCAGGAGTGGAAATCGTAGAAAACAGTATATACTGAAGCCCTGTTCCAGCTGTTTCCTACCTACCTTCTCTCCACTACATGCTGTATAAATGAGTTTCTTGTAGATCATCGCAGCATTTAATTAAACAAGTACGAGTGCCTGTGGTATTCTCAGTTTCAGGTCTCTCATAAAATTAGCACATTTCTTCAGCCTTCTGGGTTTCTATCTTTCACTTGGTGAAGTCTCACAGAGCCGTGGCGAAGCTGTGGCTTCTGAGATGTTTTTGTGGGGAGGGACTGTCTTTCATTGAGATAGGGTCTCACTATGCGGTTCAGGCTGGCCTCGAACTCACAGCAATCCTCCTGCCTCAGTCTCCCCGAGTGCTGGGATTATAAGCGTTTGCCACCACGCCCAACTGGTTTCCCGGTTTTGCGGGAGGTGCTTTATGAAGGAAAATGAAGGCCATATCTTTATGCATCTGCCTTCTGCCTTCCTTTTGTCTCTTTCTTTTGGGGACTCTGGGCTGTGTCCATTTTGCGATGTGTTCTATTTTCCTTAACATGGCAGCCTTTTACATAGTAAATTGGTTGGTATTGAGATTATCCACTTTTGTCTGTAATAAATAAGCAGTTTCCAATATTCTTTCCACTATACCATCGTCTTTGATTATAGTTTCTTTTACTTGCAGAGGTTTTTAGGCTGTTAAATGGTCTAATTTATCACTTTTAAAATGGCCCTAGAAATTTGAGTCATACTTAGAAATTCCCAAGCCCAGTGCCATGAAAATTTTACCCATGTTTTCCTCTAGCACTTTGTGAAGGAAAGATCAGACTCCTCTCCTCAAATCATCACACACTTGTGCAAAACTATTATAATCAGCATTTGGCTCTCCCGAGTGGAGCTGCTGCCTTTACCGTATGGAAACCCGTCCACGCTTGGGTTGGGTTTGGGGTTTTCCATTATATTTCATTGGTCTGTTGCCTATTAATGCAAACTGTTAATTATTGATACTTCACAGCATGTTTAATATCTGATGGGGGTAATTCTTTCTCATTCCTTTCCAGAGTTTTCTTGGCTACTTTTGCTTATTTACTTTTTTATATTAACTGTACATCAATATTTTTTAAATGGTTGGTGTTTTATTGGAATAAAATTAAATGAATACATGGTGGTTACTGTTACATTCAAATTGTCCCATCTTTGCACTGGGTATTGTGGTGCACACCTACAATCGCAGCACTTGGGAGGCTGAGGCAGGAGGGTCGTCCTGAGTTTAAGGCCAGCCTCTGCTACATAGTGAGTTCAGGATCAGCCTGAACTGTGTAGGGAGACCGTCTCAAAAAAACAAAACAAAACAAATTTGTCTTATCTTTGCTAGTAAGAATCACTTTAAGCGGGACTGTTGAGTCCTTTTTATATTAAAAAATTGATTAAAAAATACTTCAAGGGCCGGGAATACAGCCCAGCAGCACAGCGCCTGCCTGACAAGTGCAAGCTCCTGAGTCTGATTCCCAATACCATAAAAATTTTTAAAAAATAAAAAAATACTTCAAACATACATAAAAGTGGAGGATTGAACAGGTCCTCCCATCAATATATTCCAAGTTGTAAATATTATCAATAACTGGCTAATTTTGTATCATCCATGCTTCCACCTGCAAAGCCCTTGCAGATCAGGCAAATTTCAGACTTAACATGATTTGACTCATAAATGTTACAGTAGGCTCTAAATTATGAGCATTCTTTTAGTAAAAAAATAGCCACAGCATCACTGTCTCAACTATATAACTAACAGAAATTCCTCAGCATGTTAAATCTCAAGTCCACCTTCAAATTTCCCTTGGTTGGCTGGCATGGTGGTGCCCCTGTAATCCCAGCACTGGGGAGGCTGAGGCAGGAGGATTGTTGCAAGTTTAAGACCAGCCTGGACTACAAAGTGAGCTCAAGGCCAGCCTGAACTACATAGCGAGACCCTGTATCCAAAAAAAAAATCCCTTGGTGGCCTAAACATTTTTTAAGGATGGCTAAATAGGGAACACAAACAAGGTCTGGCCAACGACATGGGAACCTAACTGGGACTGTCTTCTGACACCAGTGTGGGGGTTTCTCTCCTCAGGGAAACAAGCGATTGATTCCCCAAGGGGCTCTCAGGGGGTGTCCTCAGATTCTATGGCATCTTGACACTCTCTTCCTAGAGACCATGCCAGACTCCACAAGGTGAGGATACAGTCCCCAGGTGTAGGTGCCAGCCACAGCTGTGGTTGTTTTACCTGTACTTCTGACCCTGGCTACCAGCTGGGGTTCCCATGGCCTTCTCCCCGGAGCGGCTCATGGAAGTCAGGGAAACACTGCAAATTTATAATAAAGGACACCGTAAAGGGTAATAACTGATGGAGACCACTATGAAGCAGACCTGAGCAGGACTTAAATTAACCAACTGGCTTTCCGTGTTCACTTGTGAATCTGTCCAAGGCCTAGGCTCCTTATGTGAAAATGCTGGACTCATAGTAAGTGAACCTCTGTGAGTCACTGATCCCTATTAGAAGCTGTAGTGGTGGATGAAGCCAAAAAGCCTCAAAGGACAAGACAAGATCACAGCCAAGGACACCTGGGTCAGATCTCAAGTAGATGAAGACTATAGCCTCAGACAACTCATTCTCAGTGGATTAACTTCATACCTTATTTAGAGAAGTCCTTGAGTGGTCCTGCCCTTCTTGAGTACTCCTGTTCCTTCTTCTGATAACCAAATAAATATGGGCGACCCAGAGAAGGTCTTGGTCTTAGCCCTGAGAGAATTAAGAATTATGTGAGAGGCTCTGATCCTCCTGGAGCCCCAAAATCATTCCATTTGCCTCTTTCTGTTTAGCCTTTGCTGCGTACTCACTTAGGAGATTGAGGACCTGATCAGCCCACAGTAACTAAGGGATAATATTAACGTCACAAGGGGTGCCCGGGCAGGGACATATAATCCTTGGATTGAAAAATTTTTTAGCCTGATTGAGTAAGTCTACTTAGAGTAGAAAAGTGTGGGAGATGGAGAAGTCCTTCACAGGACGAAAACTTCGCCTGGGGAACCTGGAGAAAGGAGGGAAGAGAAGCATTCCACAAGGAATAGGGGTAAGTCTCCCTGCTGTGAACAAGCCATTTTTATCTGGGAGTAAAATGGGCCAAAACTTTTCAACCAAAGAACCACAGTATATAAAGCTGCTCCAAAGTCTGCTTAAATGCTCAGGGGCTCCAGCGCCAAAAAAAGGCCTAACAGAAGTGTTACAGGAGGTAACCGAATATAATTCATGGTTTCCTCGGACAGGAACTGCGGATATTGAGGACTGGGAAAGAGTCAGAGAAAGTCTTACAAAGGCCCACGGTACAGGAAAAATTATTTCCCCCGAGGCATTCTCAGCTTGGAACCTAGTGCGTTCAGTTTCGAGGCCACTGCAGAGCTGAGTCAGTAGCCTCTGACTCAGACGCAGAGGAAACAAAAAGAGCTCCCAGCAGAGAAGCTTCGGCAGCAGCAGGAGCCTTTCGAAAGAACATCCCATATGGTTCTATCTAGAAATGCACAGATTTTCAAGGGCCAAGCAGCTGCAAAAGGAGAAGCCATTGGCACCCCTGCTTGCTTCCCAGTTGGAATTCAGCAAAACGGTTGCAATGAGGAGGTTTCTTATTTGCCCTTTGAAATCCAGACACTAAAAATTCCTAAAGTGTTGTCAATAATAAGACACCCATAAGGGCTCAGGCTATGGCTGGTTTTAATAATACAGGAGGGGGTAGTCTAAAATGTTTTAACTGTGGAAAAATGGGACATATTAGAAAAAATTGTAGGGCTCATGCTGGATGTAATGGGAGCAACGCCTCTGGTGCAGAGGGTTTGGGTCCTATGTGTGTACTCTGTCTGAGATGCCAAAAAGGGAGATACGGGGTCAGACAGAGTCATTCTAAAATCCATAAGGATGGTACACCCTTGTCAAAAAAGGAGATAAGGGCCTTCCCTCAGGCCAGCCAAACAACAGAGGAAATACAACTTCTGAGTCAGAATATCGGTCAGCTTTATCCAGTGCAAAAACACCAGTAGATTCTACAACAACCTCAAAGGTGACTCCCCGGAGGGGTATAAATTCCCTCACCAGGGGAACGATGTGAAGTACAGGATTAGATCTTCTGCAGCTTGCAGAGTCACTCTTATCGGGGGTGGCAATTTTACCCTAATTCCCACAGGAGTTTGGGGTCCACCACCTGAGGGAACAGTTGGTCTTGTACTGGGAAAGGCCGATCTAAATTTAAAAGGAGTAACTATTGTGCCTAGTGTGACGGATGGTGACTGTCGAAATGAAATGCAAGTTTTTGCACATGTCACGGACCTCTGGGTTTTTGAACAGGAAGAAAATGTGGCACAGTTGATTTTGGTACCTATAGATAAACCTTCCTTTTTTAAGTATACACAGTTCATGGGGAACAAGACCCTTAGAGAAAGACTACAAAAACAGAAATTTATTTTACATAGGAAGTGGCTAAAAACAGGCCGATGTGTTTTATAAAGATCAATGGAAAATGCTTTGAAGGTCTCAGAGACACTGGCACAGATGTGTCTATACTTGCATTAGAACAACGGCTCACCATGTGGTCAACACAAGGGCCCTTACCTCCTTAATAGGACTGGGATGCCCTCAGTAGGTGTTACAAAGTGCCTCACCCCTGCCTTATGAGGGTCAAGACCAGCAAAAGGGCTTCTTTTTACCATATATGGCACCTATTCTGTCCAATTTGTGGGGATGGGATTTGTTACAAAAGTGGAAATTAGTACTAAATTTGAACCTATTTGTGATGCAGTAATCTATTTTACTGATGGTTCATCAAAGGGCAAGGCCACCATTTGGAGTAAGAGTTATCAACAGGTAATACAGACTCCAGGACTCTCTGCACAAAGGTCCGGAATTACTGCTGTTGTGTTTGTCATACAACAGTTTAATTCTAAACCTATTAACATAATTAGTGATTCAGCCTATGCAGACTGCCTTACTCAGAGACTTCAAAATGCCACCCTATGGTCAACTTTAGATTCACCTTTATTTAATTTTTTTCTCAGGCTACAAAAGGCAATTCATGATTGAACAGCACCCTTTTATATTGGTCACATAAGGTCTCATTCTAATTTACCTGGATTTTTTAAAAATTGTTTTTTGAGACAGGGTTTTGCTATGTAGCTCAGGTTGGCCTTGAGTTCACTTTGTAGCCTTGGCTGGTCTCAAAGTGCTGAGATTACAAGCATGCACCACCACACCCGGCTGAGATTTACTTGGATTTTTAACATATGGGAATCAGCAAGTTGATTCATCATCGCTTTTACTACTCCATTTGATGCAGCTGGACAATCTCCTTCATACCATCACCAAAATAGTAAGGCTTTAACCAAAGAACTTCAATTATCCAGGTTTCAAGCAAGACAGATTATTATGTCCTGCCCTATTTGTCAAAAGGTTGCTAGGCCTGTGCCACAAGCAGGCAGTAACCCCAGAAGTTTAAAACATAATGAGATTTGGCAAATGGATATTACACATCTTTCCTCTTTTGGCAAACTGCAATATATCCATGTATCTGTTGCTACGTATTCTCATTTAATTCATGCAACTTGCCACACAGGAGAAAAAAATTGTCTGTGTTCAATAGCATTGCTTGTCAGTATTTGCTCCTATGGGTGTTCCACACACCATAAAGACTGACAATGGGCCTTTATATGTTAGGAAATGTTACAGTCCTTTTTTCAACTATGGCACATTAAACACATTACAGGAATCCCTGACAACCCTCATAACAAGCGATTATAGAAAGAATATGCCTATCTCTTACAATTCAATTACAAAAACAAACAAAAGCAAAAAGAATAGTTATCCCACAAGCACCAGTTAGATTTAGCCATTTTTTACTCTAAACCTTTTTTTTTTTTTTTTTTTTTTTGGCGGTACTGGGGATTGAACTCAGGACCCTGCGCTTGCTAGGCAGGCGCTTATTCCACTGAGCTATATCCCCAGCCCCTACTCTAAACCTTTTAAATTCAGCTTCAGAAGATAAATTGAGCCCTGCCAAACTTCACTGGTCAACATCCTGTGATGATGCCCAACACAGGGCTTGAGTGCTTTGGCAGGACATCAACACAGGGAAATGGGAAGGACCAGTTCAGATAATAACATGGGGAAGAGATTCTATTTCTACCCTAACAGGTCCACAATGTGGTTACCATCCAGGAATGTATGACCTTGTCAAGAAATGCAACTGACCATGGAGACAGTCCTTTGGCTCCACTGATCTGAGCCCTCCAGAGGATGCGCCCATCCCATGAGGCTTCCCCCCAGGGACTTGCCAGTCAGGCAGGTAATCTACCACCAACCCCTGAAAATCCTTTGATTGCCTAATGGCTCCACTGACAATATCCTATGTATAACACCTATTTTAAGAGCGGATTATTGGATTTATGCTCCTAATCCACCATTACTTGAGATTCTCCACCTAAGATTTATCACGAACCAGACACTACTGGCCCTAAATTGGGTAAAAGGTTTTTATTTTTTTCAAATTCTTCTTATAAGAGATCTTTACTAATTGACACATAAAATTTTTTTGATGAGTCTTTTTATAATTACAAACAAAAATTATTACGATTCAATTTGACAAAAATATATTTGCGTGCACTCTAATTTTATAAGCAAATTATCTTCTATGTGTGTTTTTTTGTCTCTCTGTCCAATCTGTAAACAGCTGTTTTATTTGAGTTCAACAAATTTTTCTTCTTTTTGTATTTTTGAAGCATTTACCTATAATTTAATTTAGCTTATAAATAAATGTCATCTAAAATTAAGGATGCATTTCCACCAATGTTATGAGCTGGTCAAAATGTCAAAATTGGCTTCATAAATGTTATGTGTATTGTTGTTTATGTATTATGACTGAGGGTCCCTCATTGTTCAACTTTAATGTGTTAAATACCGAGATTGCACTTTCATGGGCTATAACAATTTATTAAGATCATTACCCGAAAATCCCTTGGGATGAGGAGAAACTGTTGGACAGGACTTTAACTGATGAATAATGAAGCAGCTGCCTGGAAACATTCTTCCAGTCCCTGTTCATTAATGGGAAGCCCCAACAATTTCCACAGTTTATGGGAGACACCTCAATAAATAATTGTTGAAAATATATTATGATGATATGTTTATACTGGTCATCATCAAAAGGTTAAGTTTTTAAAAGAACAAGATGATAAGATTTTCTGATTGAAAGATGTACTTGGTACAAAAACAAATTGAGAAAATGATGACTCGTTATTGCCATTCTCATGATGTATTAAATGTATTCATGCCTTTCAAATGTACTGTACTCTAAAATGTAAAATTGGGATTGTTATACTGATAGACATCTGCTTTTCTCTTGTGCCCCAGATATTTGTAATGAGGTTCATGTCAAGCCAACATAAGGTCATCAGTCAGATGGTAATTTTTAGTAAAAACCTATTTGATGTGTATGCTATATACGTGCCTCTGCCTTTAGAGATGTTTAGATATTGAACACCCTAGACAATGTTACAAACTTCAATGGCATCTTATTAAAGGACAGCAAGTTAGGTAAAAGCTTCTTATATATTTGGTAGGGATAAATGACTAAAAAGGTTACTCTACTCCAAGATGGAGATTTAAATGTATTTCATAAATGTCATGATGCCTGTATGCTACAATACTATGTATACCTTTTGATTTCAAATTTTGTCTGTAAAACTATGTAACTTCTGTCTGTGAACATTCTGTAGGGATTCAACTACTAGAACATCCTTGGTTTGTAAAACAAAATAACAGTTCTCTGGCTATACTTTATATTTCAAGGTGCTCTGCACTACAGTGTAACATCATTAACCTTCTCTTCTGGATGTTCAACAACTGAGATTTGGAGACCAAAAATAGAAACATAGATGGGCTAAATGGATAGTCAATATTTTGGCCCTAGCCCTCTGAGGTCATTGAGTACCTAGGACGTAAGAGAACCTTTGCTTCAACATCTTATAACTCAGTTGAGTGCCTGATCTTCTGATTAAGGAGATTGTGGGGCCACAGAGGAAAGTGATTCTACAGTGTGGGGTGCAACTAAAGAGAGTCATCAGGAGAGAAAAATTGCCAAGTTTTCAGAGAAAGCAACTTGGTCAAGCAATGGTCATGACTTATCCAGTGGGCTGACACAGAATTGAGAGGCACTGTGCATGGTTCCAAGGTAAATCCTGAGGAGATTTAGCTGACCTTGATAGATAGCAAGAAGTTAATTTTAATAGAGGCCTCACCTTAATTTGGTCTTTGAACAACCAGCAGAAAAGTATAACCATGAGATGTATAAAACACCATAGTAATACTAATTTCCCCCCACAAATTGGTTATTCTTGTCTAAAAGACTACCAAAATCCAAGTAGCCATATACATGAAACCAACAATTAAATATGCGAGATTCCTTCTACCAGGATGCACCAAATCCACATTATGAAGACAATTCACAATTGCCATAAATCATCATTATGGATGCCATCCTGGAACATGTTGTCATAGAGGGACAAGATCTTCAAACCAGTGGTGAAGTCTGCTGCCAACAGACTCGTCATGGATTCTTCAATGGACTGATTACATTAACATGTTTGCACCTTTTACTTCTGTTCTTACTCTGCTACGGGGGACACTAAGTCTGGCAATACCATGTTTCAGTTGCTTCAATTACAAAAATAAAAAGGAGGAATTTATGCAGACTACTATAAAGCAGACCTGAGGAGGACTTAAATTAACCAACTGGCTTTTCATGTTCACTTGTGAATCTGTCCAAAGCCTAAGCTCCTTATCTGGAAATGGCCAGACTCAGTAAGTGAACCCCTGTGAGTCACTAATCCCCACTAAAACCTGTAGTGGTGGATGAGGCCAGAAAGCCTCAAAGGACAAGATCACAGCCAAGGACACCTGGGTCAGATCTCAACTAAATGAAGACTATAGCCTCAGGCACCTCTTTCTTGAGTGGATTAACTTAATACTTAGAGAAGATTTTGAGTGGTCCTGCCCTTCTTGAGTACTCCCCTCCCTTCTTTTGATAATCAAATAAATATGGGCGACCCAGAGAAGGTCTTGGTCTTATCCTTGGGAGAATTATGAATTATGTGAGAGGGCTTTGATCCTCCTGGAGTGCTGAAATCATTCCATTTGCCTCTATTTATTTAGCCTTTGCCATGTGCTCATTCAGGAGATTGAGGACCTGATCGGCCCACAATAACTAAGGGGTATTATTAACCCCATAACTAATAATCAGCTTTCAGGGAAAAAGGTGTGGAAGGATCCTGAGCACACTGCCAATGGAGACAGGGTGCATCACCCCGAAGAACATGGATGAATCCTTGTTCCCCTTCCACCAGCCTCCACAGGTTCTACTGTCCAGAAGTTCCTGAAAGTCTTTCCTTCTGTGTGTGATGGAGACATCCTCACAAAGGAGTGACTGAAGCATGCTCATCATGGAAGACTGTGACAGATGAAAAGGTGTGCTCTGATGCCAGCAAGCGAGCAGTGACACCCAGCAAGGCCTGTTTGGCCTCTTGGCCTCCCTGTACAGCCTCCTTCCTCCTGGTCCAGCCTGTGTCCCTTCTGGAATGGGAGTCTCCTGGTCTATCATCAGAGGAGGGCAGAGAATTTCTTCAGGTCCAAGTGGAAAGTCAGGGCACAGTGGGGTTTCTGTAACCCACCTTGGGGAAGAGAAAGTCTGCTTTCCTGGGCTGCTTTGGGAAGGAAATTATGAGACTGGAATTGGATGAAAAAGATTTAAAGGTCTGTGAATTTATTATTCTTAGCGCTTTTTTAATCTAGGCTTTCTCCCTCCATTTCTTTCCTTTTTTTCCTTACAATATATTTGTTGACTAAATGGGCTAGTTTTCCTGTAAAATCTCCCACAGTCTGCATTTGTTGACTGTATTTGTTTTAGTCGGCTTTTCTATGGCTGGGACACAATCCCCAACACTCACAACCTACAGGACAGGCTTAATTTGGCTCAGCTGCAGGGAATTCAGTCCATGGTTGACGGGCTCCAAAACAGAACCATCATGGCAGATGGCCACGGAGGAGCAAAGTGTTTAGTTCATGGCAGCCAGGAAGCAGAGTAGGAGACAGCACCAGAGAGAAAGGAGCAGGAGCTGGAGAGAGTCCCCAAGGTCACCCAGCACACCCACCTGTGACCTACCCAGGCACTCCCAAGCATGTGCTGTATGAATCTCCCAGGCAGCTCCCAAACCAAGCAATTTGACAATTAAGCTTAGCTGCCGCAGCATCCCTGGCATCTTCCTTTATATCTCTCTCCCCTTGTAGTTTTTGAAAATCTTTGACAGGACCTGGAGGTTTGGTCAGATTCCAGTGTAATCATGTGTCAGGGATCCCCCTCTATGGGTGGGACTGTGTCCTGTCAAGGTGCATTTAGTGCTTGCTTGCTCGCCCTTTTGTGATGCTAATGGCCCACGATAATCACCATGGGGGGGTAGATTCATTATTCATTAATGGTTTGCAGAATTATGACATTCTATTCTGTTAGCCAGGGTGTATCTATAAAGGGGAGAGTTCTTTCGCTAACCGTTTGGTTATCCTGACCTATAGCTCATATAATAAAGCCATCTGGCCTGAGGTTGTATCTCAGTGGTAGGATATTTCTCTAACATGCAGGAGGCCCTGGGCTAGATCTCCAGCACTACATACATGTGCACGTGCACACACACACACACACACACACACACACACACACAGTAGATCAAATGATTCTTTACCTTTATGTACACATTTTCAGAAGGATTCATTGTTTCTCTAGTAACCTCCAGAAAGTACTAGTTTTTTTATTTGAATAAAATTATAGGCTAATGTATTAAATAGTTTTTGATGCTCTTCACTCCACCACAGCTGTCATTTCTATTGATGCATCATTGACCCCGTTTTTACACAGGGGAAACCTTTTAGTCCATTTCTGAGTCCTTTCCATAGACTCTGATAATCTTTAGTAAATTGTTAATCTCCTCCCTTTCTTGCATGGTCCCATATTAAAGTACACACCTTTCTCTATAAGCAAGGCCTTGTTGCCCTTAGTGGCATATTCTGAAATCACCTCATTGTGGCATAAAGGTCTTCCTCCCCTTGGCACAGGCTCATGTGACACTGTCATGTATGTGCACCTGTTTCTAGATTTTGCTATTGTCAATAATGTTAAAACAAATCCTGTGGCATATATTCTCATACTCTTGCCAGTAAATACTTGGGATGAATTCCTGGAAGTTGGGTTTCCAGCTCGAAGCACATCTGCATGCACAATTTTGTTCTCTATTGCCAAGCTCTTCTCCATGAGGCTGGTACTGTTTTTATTTTCCTATCTGCAATGGGTGAAAGTGCCTGCTAGCCTCAGCCTGGGACAGTCCGTTTGTCAAACACTTGAATTTCTGCCAGACTAGCAGGAAAAAAGGAAATTTTATTCTGAGCCAAGGGAAACATATTTTCCATTGTCTGTGTGGTTTTTTTTTTTTTTCCTCTGAATTAGCTATTCAGTAGATCTTGGTTTTGCTATGAGATTCTTGGTCTTCATCATTTCTAGTTTTAGAAATTTTTAGTGTATTAACAATATGAGGGCTGGGGATTTAGCTCAGTGGCATAAGCGCCTGCCTGGCAAGCACAAGGGCCTGGGCTCAATTCCTGGTACAGCAAAAAAAAAAAAAAAAAAAAAAAAAAAAGAACCTTTTGCAATATACATTGGAGGTAAAATGAGGTCTTACAGGTGGGTCCTAATCCAGGATAAGTGATGTCCTCCTGAAGACAGAGGATTGGGGCTCAGGCCCAGGACTCAGACCACACAAAGACCAAAGAATACAACAGCCTAAGATCAAGGGAACAACCTCAGAAGGAACCAGCGATGTTGCCTGCTCACCTCCAAAACAAGGAGAAAATGAAGTTCTGTTGTGCGCACCACTCAATTTGCGGTGCTTGCTCATAGATTGCCTTAGCAGATTTAGCAATCTTAGTGCTTCTTCTTGGAGGCTTGGGTAAGAAATATCTCTCACTGTGCATACAAAAATTCACCTTTATTTTCTTCAAGTATTTGCATCTTTTCAATTTTTTCCCATCAACTTTTAATTTTAGGGAAGTTTTAGATCTATAGAAAAGTTGCAGAGATAATACAGCGTCCCTACATATCCCTCACCCAGTTTACCCAATTCTTAACATTTTATAGCTCCAGAGAACATTTGTGATTTTGCTTTCTTCTAATGTTATTCTTCTGCCTCAGGATCCCTCCCACTGTACCACATTACATTTGGTGTTGTTTCAGCTCAGGTGCCTCTGGGTTGTGACTCCTTGTTTGTGGTAGTTTTTTTTTTTTTTTTTTTTTTTTTTTTCAGTACTGGGGATCGAACTCAGGACCCTGCACTTGTTAGGCAGGTGCTTATTCCACTGAGCTATATCCCCAGCCCTTGTGGTAGTTTTGATAATTATAGAACACTGAGCATTATTCTGTGGACTATCTGTAATGGTTAACCCTGTCAACTTGCCTGACTTGAGAGGCACCTAGACTGGTGGAGCACTTCTGGGTATAACTGGGGGAGTCCTGGGGACATGACCTTGAGGACTGCATCTTGTCCCTGCCCCTTTTCTGCCTCTTCCCCTGAGCTCTGGTCCTGACCACCATGAGGTGAGCAGTGCTTGGCCACTGGGCCCTTCTGCCATGCTTCTGCCCCAGAACCAGTTGATCTGGACTGAAACCTCAAGCTGTGTGGTTCAGGTGTTTTTGTACCAGCAACAGAAAGCTGACCACTACACCACCCATCTGCTGGAGTTCATCTGGCGTGTTTCCTGAGTATAGACTGGGCTCTGGACAAGTGCAGGGCTGCAGAGGGTGAGTGCTGTTTCTTCTAGTTGTGTCCAGGGCACACACTGACTTGATGGTCACGGATGATGCTGGCCATCATCAGCTGGCTGAGGTGGTGCTCTCTCGCAGGGTTCCTCTACTGCAAAGTGAAGTTTCTCCTCCCCTTTTTGTACCCTGGTGGTTGGAAAGCAGTAGAGTCAAGCTTTATCCTTGCCGGAGAAAAGCATCTCCACAAATCATTTGCCATTCTTTTGTGTGGGACATTTGTCTTTTCCTCTGTATCTATCCAAACCTATAGAGACAGAAGACAGATTCTTTATGAGGTGTCCTGGTTATTTTTCTCTCATTGCTGAGGCAAAATACCTGATGCCCAAAATTAAGGAAAGGATTATTTAGCTCACAGTTAGTGGAGGTTTCAGAGCATAAGTGGCTGGCTCCAACGCAGGGTGGCACATGGCAGAGAGCAACAGTTCATGGCGGTGAAAGCAAAAGCAGCAAGAGCAAAGGGGAAAACAAGCCTCTTTCCCTCCTTTATATTGTATCTTGGCTATCCAACTGTGCCCTTGCCATCTCTGCGCCCTCCTCTTGCACAGTTCAGGATGCAGAACTGCTGATCACTTACCCAAGCCTCTAGACTCCTCAAGTTGACACAATGTATCAACCATAACAGATGGTAACAATATTCTAAAATCAGATGGTAAAGCCAGGCATGGAGGTATACCTGTAACCCCAGAACTCAGGAGGCTGAGGCAGGAGGAACACTGTGAATTCAAGGCCCACCTAGGCTACATGGTGAGTTCAAGGCCAGCCTGGACAACATAGTGAGATCCTGTCTAAAAAAATCCCAAAATAGCAAATAAAGTGAGATAGTTGTTATTACTATACAATCATTATACAAAACATTGCTGAATTGTACACTTAACACGGTTAAATTTTGGGTGAGTTGCATTTTTATTTATTTTTTTGTAGTACTAGGGATCGAATTCAGGACCTGGCACTTGCCAGGCAGGTGCTTATGCCACTGAGCTATATCCCCTGCCCGTGAGTTGCATTTTTAAAAAGGCTCTTACTAAAAAAAATGTTGACTGGGTATGGGAGTGCACACCTGTAATCCCTGCTACACATGAAGCTGCGACAGGAGGGTCTCGCGGCGATGACTGCTGAATTTTCCACAGCAAATGCCCTACCTGAGCGCCTCTCTACCCGGGCGACTGGAAACCTGGCCATCTCCTCGCGGCCACCCATGCCCGGCCCTGGAGGCACTCAGCTGGTGCCCCTGTCCACAGGGCTCCCTTGGCATAGCCTTCTTGCTCTGAGGTCCTGCGCCGGCTGTGGGTCCCCAAGGACACCTGTGCTCCCCAACCTGGCCTGGAGAGCAGTGGCAGAACCCACCCTCTAGCCAGCACGTGACCGCCCATGCCCTCCCTCTGGTGGTCAGCCACCTGAGGTGCTGCAGGGTCACAGCCCACGGGAGGCCCTGTCCTGCTCACAGAGCTGTGCAAGTTCCCACTATTTACCAGGAAGAGAAGTTTGCTTTGAAAATGTGTATACCTAAGCAGTGCTGCTTTGACTTCCCCTCCCGCACTCCCTCTCCTCCCTTTCCCTCCTCCCCCTCCAGCCTCCCCTCTCACCTGCCCTTTCCTCTCCCCGTCCCCTCCCCTCCCCTCCCCTCCCCTCTTCCCCCTCCTTTTTTCTCCTCCCTCTCCTTCACATTCTTCCTTGTCCTCCTCCTTGTCCCTCTCCTATTCTTACCGGGTATTCATAAAAGAGTAACTCTTGCACCTCTCAGAGTAGACATGTGCCTCTTGTACTTACTTGTATATTTAGAGCAATCAGATGAGAATGCAAGTGTCATTCTAATATGATTCTTATCTGCTTCGTATAGAAACTATTTTAATTAGTTATACAGAATAGCTCCTTGACAGAATATATAAAGCCACATACTTCATATCGAAAAGGATATAATTGTTAGAATCTGAAACTGAAGTATTTTTAAGTATTTTCACAACCACTATTTCTCTAAATAAACATACTTTTGAAAAAAAGATTATGTTGCCAAAATTTAAAGAAATGACTGCTGTCCCTATGGGATAAATAAATGAGGTCCACTTGAGACTGTATTTTGGAATATACATTTTGAAACTATTACTAACTATTGTGTTTTTTTATGTGTGTGTGTGCGTGGTGGTACCGAGGATCAAACTCAGGGCCTTGCTCTTGCCAGGCAGGTTCTTATTCCACTGAGCCCCCTGTAACTATTAAGTGTTGAATTCACAGTGTTCATTTAAATTCTTGAGCTTTGATTAGTATAACTTTCTTTTTGAGTTCCACCAAACTTGCCTTATTTTTAGCCATATGGGTCACACAACTCTCAAACCTATTATTTATAGAAACTAACATTCAAATTAAAATCCAGGCCAACACACATTTAAATTATGGTTGTCCCACACTGGGATAAGTCACTCACTCTGCCTTCAGCTGTGGCATCTAACTTAGCAGTTAAGTGTCTTCATGACAACCAACCCGCCCCTGCTTGTCAGTGAAAAACTGAAACCAAAGTTAGCCAGGAAAACAGCTAAAGGGAGACATCTTATTATTCATGCATTTAAGTTGTTTCAGGGATGTACATACATTTGAAGAGAAGGAGTTTCTTACAAGTAAACCTGAGTTCTACTGCATGCCTACAGAGGTTTTGTTTGGTATTTTTTCTTGAAATTATGATTGTTAATTACAAGTTTAATGTCTCTAATTGCGCATTTTCAGTTAAACTGCCTCAAATACAACTGAAGACATACATGTTTGTGTAATGAGCAGGACGCAATCTGTTTGAGAAGGTGGGCTTTATCACCCTCGGTTATATTTGCAAACAAAGACAAATGTTGCTTTAAGAAGTGATTATAATTGGGAAAAGAGCATGGATATGATATTTCACATTTTTACACCTAAGCTTCTTTGCTTTTGGGTAGTATACTTAAACTTGTAAATACGTACTTTATAGCTTAGAGAAAAAGAAGTTCCCTCCTCATTCTCTTCCCTTCTCCCTAGTGTGCCTTTTGCTTCTCTTTGTGGGAAAGCCTTTCTAGGCTGTGAAGAGAGCTGAAGATGAGGGGCAGAGGCGCTTCCAGAACCTTTTGCCCTATTTCCTGGATGATGCTCTGCCCAGGGAAGCCTTCAGTCAGCTCCTCGGCTCCTTCTGTGGTGCCAAAGCCCAAGGGGACAGGAGGGCACTCACGTGGTAGTGAGGATAGGTGACTACATGAAGTGAGATTGGGCAAATTAGTAAAAATGTGAAAGGTTACGGTCATCAAGCTTGTCCGTGTCAGAGAAGGGACATGGGACATACAAAGATGGAACGAGAGAAAGCAAAAAGGAATCCTCTGGTGTTGATTTGGAATTTGAGATGTTGGTGTGAATAAGTATGCCTGTGTGTGTGTGTGTGTGTGTGTGTGTGTGTGTTCATGTGTGAGTGTACACAATAAACCTGCCCAGCACCCAAGCTTTGAGGACAGAGGTAATTTCTGGCTGGGGCAGAAGACAAACATAAATTTGGAACACGTTCTTGTGGCAGAAGTTGTCTCAGAGTTGTGGGACATGGTAAAAAGACATGGAGACTGATGTGCAGGGCTCTCACTAGCCAAACTGGGATCAATGTAAACATCAAAATGATAGGGATAGAATGAGGCATGGTGGTGCGTGCCAGCATCCCCAGCTACTCAAGAGGCAGAGTCAGGAGGATCACAAGCTCAATGCAGGCTGAGCAACTGGTGAGACTCTGTCTCAAACAAAAAATTAATTTAGAAGGGATCAGGATGCAGCTCCATGGTAGAGTCCTTGCCTGACATATGGAAGGCCCTGGGTCCAATCTTCACTACCACAAAATCAATAAATAAGAGCAATGGGTAGGAAGTACTGTGGTACGTTTTCTTTGTTTATGGCACTGGGGCTTGAATCCAGGGCCTTTGGGCCAAGCTACATCCCCACCTCTTTTTAATTTTGAATCAAGGTCTCTCTAAATTGCTAAGTAGCCAGTGCCAAAACTTTCCAGAGTGCTGGGATTACAGGGGTGCATCCTCACACCTGGCCAACTGGGTGCATTTTAAATAAAAAATATGCCCCCCCCAAAAGGCACAGAAATGCAGAAGCTGTGGCACTACATAGATTGCAGAGGACAGCTGCTCCGAAGTCCAAGCTGAAACAAGCAGATCATGTACTGCCTCCTGAAGGTCTGTGACGGCAACTCAGATGACCTCATCACTTCACATGGACCCAGCTTGAGGTGACTCGGACAGCAGTATTGACTGGGGCTTACAAATAAATTTTAGCAAGCAGGTAAATATGCAATGCCAGAATCCACACATAATGAGAGCTTTCTGCACTCTGTGGATGGACTGTTTTGTTTCCACTTTTTGGCTGTGATAAGTACTATTGCTCTGAACATGTGCATACAAGCCTTTGTGTGGATTTGTTTACTTTCTCTTTGGTAGATGCCTAGGAGAGGAATTACTGGGTCACACAGTACACTTACGTTTACTTTTTAAGACACGGGCTAGCCTCCCAGGGTGACTGTTTACATTCCCATCAGCAGTGTCTTAGGGTTCATTTCCCCTTATCCTGATCAACACCTATTATTGCGTATTTTTACCATAGCCATTCTAGTGAAGGAGAATGGCTTTCTGATGGTGTTTTGATTTACATTTTCTTAATGACTAATGATTTTGAGCACTTTTTCATGTGCTTATGTTGTGTATCTTTTGCCCAGCAGGGAATCACCTCTGTCCTCAAGGCTTGGGCACTGGGCAGGCTTACTGCGCACACTCACACATAAACACACACACACACACAAGTGTGCTTATTCACACCAACATCTCAAATTCCAGATCAACACATCTCAGTGGAAACTTCCAGTGGACAATCAATTATAGCTACAAGTCTGGTGTTCTGGGCAGTGGTCTGGTCTGGACTATAGGTAGAACTTTAGGAGTAATCAGTATATACATAATATTTAAGTCATGATACTAAAATCAGATGAGTGGGGCTGAGGATATAGCTCAGCAGCAGAAGTCCCTGCCTGGCAAGCACAAGGTCCTGAGTTTGATTTCTGTTACCCAAAATAAATAAATAAATAAATAAACAAACAATAAAATCAGATGACTGATAGAAGTTACTTATCACTTTTGACTGAGAGGTCTAAAGCCCAAACACCAGGCACTACAAGGCTTAGAGGTCAGCTTCCAGGCACTAACATAGGAGTCGCATGAGCCTGGAAGGCCAAGGAAATATAACGAAGAACTCAAGAGCCTGGTCAGAGAGCAGCACCCTGCCCACATTCCCACGAGAACCAGACAGTCTGCAGGGGGAAGGCGAGGAGGACCGCCCTCCATGACTCAGCGTTTCACCTCACAAAGGCCCCAATAATGAGGAGAATGAGCGGCTGCTAATAAGCAGTACAGTTACCGTTTCTTCCTCCTGTCTCAGTGGGAACCCAAGCATCAAGGAAAGCTATGGAGAATAGAGCGCTGCATGTTTTACACATCTTGGTACATTGGGAAAAATTCAGACTTTGGTACACTGACCGACAATTTGGCATAAGTCATCATATTCTTCAGCGCCCCCCGCCGCCAGGCTCTGACAGCCCCAGGAAACAAAATCTGTTCCTAGGCCTCAAAGCCTGAAGGGAGAAGACACAGAGCCTCCCACTGTGTTCCATAGCAGCGGCCATGTCGAGCTCTCAGCCTGTGTGGGAGCAGGACAAGGCCTTAGTGCTCGAGTCTGGGTTCAAGTGTCCCCCAAGGTCCACACAGTAAGCCCTTGCTCCTCAGGGTGGTGATGTTGGTGGTTGGTAGATCCTTTAGGAGGCTGGTGTCTAAGTCAGGGAAGCTTGTTTCTGAAGGGCGACTGTGGGAGCCTGGCCCCTTCCCCTTTGTCTCCCTCACTGCCCGGCCCAGATTAAGCCTTCGGCTCTTCACACACAATGTCCTGTGGCTCCACATAACAAGTGCATGTGATTATGACTGAAACCCGTGGAACCATGGTTCTAAATACATTGTTTCTAAATTGATTATCTCAGGTGTTTGCTAGTAATGAAAGGCTGGCTAACACAAGCACAACTATCACCACAATCTCAGGAGTGAGGACTATTAGTGCATATTTGGGAGATGAGGGAAGCCAAAACAGGTTAAGGAATCAACCAAAGTAGCAGTGCCGGGCTTAAAACTGAATGTGGTCACAGAGCCAGGTTCTGAGGTACCACACCGTGCTGCCCAGTCTTGCCATCTTGAAACTCAGGTTCCGTCTACATGAGGCTCTAGAAATCTTGAGGAGCAGCAGGGTTAAGGCAGCCTGCTGGAGAGCACTGAGCTACAGGGGTTGGAGGTAAAATCTTTCACAAGCATAAGGGCACAACAAATACATTCTTGTTCCAATTTTGTTACTCCTATAACCCATCCTTCTAAGAAGCACTAGCAACAGGACTAGTGCTATATTTTGGGATTATTACTTAGCTAAAAAGCTAATTATTCTCTTGAAAATAAATGATTAAACCCACGTAAGAATGTGTCCTGAATGCAAGGAAAAAAACTGGGTCAAGCAGTCACTGATATTAATTTTAGCTTGGCAGTGTTAAACCTAGAAAGAGATTAATGTTGGCCTCTTCACACTCTTAATAAAAGATTGGTTGCTAGTTCCTTCATATTCAATGGGACTGAAAGGAGAGACTTCAAAAGGTACCCTAATACAGGTTCTTCCCCTCCTGAAATTCACTCACTTCTGCAAATTGCTGGATAATCAGTACTTCAGGTTAGGAAAAATCCACCAGCCCTGGTTACAGGGGATTTATGATGCTAGATTATCCTCAAATTTTTCTCTGCCTGTCAAAGAGGGAGCATGCCTCTCAGAATTCATACAGAATTTCCCTAACCATGGTATGGACATTTGTTCCGAAACATAGGCCAACCTGAGAGGCTCTCTTGCAATTTACAAAAACCCCAAACCATATTATGTTCTGATGTCATGTGAAACATGGTAACTTTTCTTTCTCGTGGTGAGCACACCTCACTTCATTTCAATCCACTTACTGAAGAGGACAACAAAGACCCTGTGGTGTGACTTTAGGTTGCTCTGTTCTTCATTCGTTCATAGCCCCTCCTTGCCCATCTTCACCAACTTCCATTTCATTCTTTACCTTTGACAGGCTTTGCTGGGTGAGTTCTGCCACCATGTGAGGTGCATAACCCCCAGGTGAGTGGATGTGTACTGCTAGCGCCTTTCTGGGCTCTGGTATCCATGCAGAAGGTGGGTGGAAAAAAGTGATTGTTTCTGCCACTTCACACATATCCAGCTCAAGTTCTTATACAAGTAGGCACTCAGTACGTATAAAAGATATCGTCTCTCTGTCTCAGAGCTTTCTTCAGTCCATATTCATAGCAAATCTTTCTGCACTCATTTGGTCCTCATACCTTGATAACTCATTTTGGAGTTTATTTCTTTCTCATTTAATGATTTGTAAATGTTTAATGGGTGTTTGTCTTGTCTTTCTCAATAGTGTAAACTCCTTGAAGATATATAAAAGACAAACTGTAAGGGTGAAAGGAAGAGAAAATAAAAAAATATATTTATACACAAGATAGTTAAGATAGTTATACAACTAGCTTGTCTTAGTTCATTGAAAAGAAAGGTTTTTGCTACTATTGTTTGGACCAGATATGCTTAGAGCTTGTACCCTGAATAACTACTACAAAGACAATAACACACAATGTGTTAATTATTGTAACTCTCCCACTAATCTGTTTTGAAACTTTCTTCAGTCCATATTCATAGCAAATCTTTCTGTACTCATTTGGTCCCCAAACCTTGACTACTAGGTAAATGAATTCTAGGAGGGGAAGAACTTGTATTAGGATACGTTTTGAAGTCTGCCCTTTCAGTTTTATTGTTATTTTTTTCTCTTTAGAAAAAGATATATGTCCTTTATCTTCTAGTCTTAAACACATGGGCAGTGTATAAAAAATGCCTGATATAGCTAGATCCCTTTGGTTGCAAGAAACAAAGATTATAATTCCCTTCAGTAACAAGGGAGACAAGTGAAAAACAATCCAGACAAAGCCAAGCCATTCATAGGAGGAGCAGGACCTGTATCAAAGTCGGGCTACAGCACTGCAGTAGCGGGTAGAACCAGGATAGAAACTAGACTCAAACCAGGGTACTGTTACTATACTGGTTTCTACACGGGTGAGGGCATTTGAGAGTGGAAAGTAGCTAACAGTGGTTGAGTGTGGGGAGGAATTACTCAAACTGTAAGAGCAAGCTGAGTGTCTGTAAACTCGGGTTGTATTGCTACTGTAACTGCTGGGAAGGGCTGTCTGCTGGGTTGCTTATCTTTAGATAAGTTGTCAGATTCACCATGCCAGGTGGCCCACCTTAATTCCTTCCCCCTTTCAATATTTTCCTTTAAAAAATCAGGCTCATTGAGGTGTAGTTTCGAGTGAAATTGTTCTTCTTAGCGTGTTTTAATGGATACATACATTGTGTAACCCACATCATACTCACGGTGTAGAGCAGTTCCATTGCCTGGCCAGATTCCCACAAGCCCTGCACCCCTTTATCGTCAGCCTTCCCTACTTCTCAGACAACTCCTGATGCTTTCTCTCCCTATGGTTTTGTCTTTCCCAGAATGTCATGTAAGTGGAATCGTGTATTTCCATATGTAGACTTTTTAGTTTTCAGTTTCCCACTTAAAATAATATATTTGATATTTATTTAGTGTATGGTTAGTCATTTTTTTGCTGTATATATTCCACTGTACATATGTTCCACCATTTGGTTAGCCATTTACAAATTAAAGAGGATGCAGGGGCCAGGGAATTCACTCAGTTGCACAATTGCCCAGTATGCATAAGGTCCAGAGTTCAATCCCCGTCCCTTGTGGATGGAGAGAAAGAAATTTTTAAAAGTGGCACATAGGGTGTTTTCAGTTTTAGAGTGTTATAAAATTGTGTCCAGGTTTTTGTATGAACATGTTTTTATTTCTCTCTGAGTGGGGTTCTCTAGGAGTGCAAGATGTGAGTTGATGGGTTGAAGATTTGTTTTTTTCAAAATGATGTCCAAGATCCTGTGTTTCTTTTCACCATTTTAAAATAAGGCTTCATTTAGCAGACACTATACAGAATCCACAAAAGGAGGTGTCTTAGGTACTTTTCTCTCATTGCTGACATTAAATACCCAACACCCAAACTTAGGAAGGAAAGGTTTATTCAGCTCAGTTTGTGGAGGTTTCAGTCCACAATGAGCTGGCTCCAAGGCAGGCGGCACGGCCGGAGGGCAACGGTTCATGGCTCATGGTGGTAGAAGACAGCAAAAGCAACAAGAGCAAAGGAAGAGGAGAGAGAGCAGCCTCCTTCCTTCCCTTACACTGTACGCAAACTACCTGCCCTGGGGCAGGTGCAGCACTCACACCTACAATCCCAGCATTGGACCAGGAGTCAATCATAAAGTCTAGAAGCCAGCCCATAACTGCAAGAGGCTTGGGAGGACATCTAGACACAAATCCTAAGAGCAGGGAGATCTTTTAGCTTTTCTTTCTTTTTTGTTTTGGGTACTGGGAATCAAACTCAGGACCTCGCACTTGCCAGGTAAGTGCTGTGCTGCTGAACTGTATCTCCGGCCCATCTTTTAGCTTCTGTGACAATCCTAGGCTGGAGATGAAAGGAAGTTTCCAGTTTCTTTGACAAGAAATGCCTAAAATGCATGCTTTTCTCTCCAGAGAAATGAACAATACACAATAGTCCAGAAAGAACTGTTAATGTTCTCTAGCCAAGGATCACTGGGAATATCTGTAGTTGAACAAGTTGAGCTTATTATTCATTGCAGTAAGGGAAAATACACACCATAAGGACCATTGCAAAGTTCAGTAACAGCGTGTTAGAAAGGGCTTTCATATTAAGATTTGTGTCTGTGTTAAGTGATTCGGTGAAGGGTTTAAAGAAGTAGTCCTCTGATCTTTGCTCTAAATCAAATACTGTCAGGAAGTAGGGGTAAGTCTATGATTATTTATCTTGATAAATATTATCTAGAAAAAGGGAAGTTTAGAGTAAGTAAAGTAATTGGTAAAGAAGCAACAGCCACTTCGCATTAGTTTGGTATCTTCACATTATGTATTCTATTTGATGACTTAGACAGCATTGATGACTTTACTCATGCTCAGACATGATTATTGAGTAGTCTATTTTTGTTCTGACCATCATGATCATGGAGTGGTCTTCTCTTATGTTCATGTTTTCTGAAATTATTTTAATTTAACAGAACATTAAGATTTAGCTGTGTCACCTCAGATCCCAGGAACACCAAGATCTCCTTGATAGCTCTGGACTATTTTGAGGATGTTAGAGACTGCCTTTGTCATTCTCAAATGATAGTGGCTATGAACATGAGCTGTAGAATCAGACAAAATTGGGCTTGTTTCCAGAGTCTGTTCTTCACTAGGACTGAGTTATAGCATCTAACTTTACGGTGCCTCAGTGAGTATGGGGGATGTACTAGTGGTTGCCTCATCACTGAGAGAAATGAGATGACACAGGATAACAAGATTGGATTGGACCCTTTGACTGCAGTGCACTATCAGCACATAAATTATTTCTTTCACATTTATGGTTTCTGGCCTGCTTATTTCTGGCCCTAACTTAAAAAAAAATTATCTCACCTTATTAAGCAATATCATACCTAATTTCTCTAGCTTTTCAAACAGGCAAATGGCTCTATGTGTAACCAGGAGAAGAAAACTCAGTTATTTAAGAGACTGTATAATTAACATATGCTATTATTAGAATTTAAAGTGTTATAGACAGCTATTGCCTTAAGGAACCTCAGACTCATTAAGACATTACAATTTTTTTCAAAATAATATCCAGAAATAAAGTGTATAAGATTTTACAGACTTGGAATCAAGAAGTGCGACTCTAACTACAATTAATGAAGGTAACATCCTTCTACACAAGCTATTCCATCAAGATGTGCATATTTATTCTCATTTTAGACCTAGGAGTGGGTAGGCACTAAATGATGCTATTATTTTTTTCTTCTTTCCTTCTCTTTTTCTTTCTTTCTTTCCTGTCTTTTTTTTTTTCCCCAGTACTGGGGATTGAACTCAGGACCTTGCGCTTGCCAGGCAGGCACTTATTCCACTGAGCTATATCCCCAGCACTCTTTCTTTCTTTCTTTCTTTCTTTCCTTCCTTCCTCTCTCTTTTCCTTTCTTCCCTTCCTTCCTTCCCTCCCTTTCTTTCCTTCCTTCCTTTTTTCTTTCTTCCTTCTTTCTTTTCTTCCTCCTCTCCTCTCCTCTCCTGTCCTCCCTCCCTCCCTCTCTCCTCTCTCTCTCTCTCTCTCTTTCTTTCTTCTGGGTATTGAACCCATAAAGCACTGAGCTCCATCTCCAGCACTTAAAAAAGATTTTTTTTTAATTTAGAGGCAGGGTCTTGCTAAGTTGCCCGGGCTGGCCTCAAATTTGTGATCCTCCTGTTTCAGCCTCCTTGAGATAGGAGATTAGGCCTGGCAACCTGACTGGGCAAGAGGGCATGACCTATCAGTCATGGAGTTCCAGGTCACATGCACAAAAAGTGCAGTACCCAGTTCTTATTGTGAGAACTCCAGCAGGGTTTTGATAGAATGGCCTAGACCTGATGTCAGCCTGGGGAGTGGGAGATACAAAGATTAGAAGTCATAATGCTAGGGCCACTCTTACCTCTTTCAGTTGCCTACCCTGTGCTTTGCATGGTGTATTTTTCTTACCTTTAATTGGCCTATGCCCACTCTGCAGAGCTCTTAATTTCTTTTTCTTTTCTTACCTTTATACATTACCATTATACAAGTAAAACCTTTCTACTTTTATGTGCTTGCCTTTTCAATTATTTGTTCAGGACAAGAACCTAGAAAGAATCTTTAGGGTTCTCCAGCATCCCAGAACCCAGTAATAGCTTGAGTAGTTGGTATTATAGGCATGCACTACCATGCTTGTGTTTTTCATTTTTATTGTTAAGAAAATTGAGGCAGTAAGAAATGACTAGAGCCAAATATACAAGAAATACATGACTACTGATACTTGTGGTTACAGAATGTTCTGGTGAACCCACAGCCTCCCCAAAGAGCTCCCCTATATCTTGGTTTATGAAATAGATTCAACCACTGCTTTGAATTATGGCTCTAATAACTGTAAAAAACTGAAACTCTCCCAGGAGTGCCTACAGTTTTGTTAGACGTTTTTACTTCAATAAATTCTTTAGCAGAAGGACATACAAGGGGAAGAAAAAATAAATTGTAATTATGTTCTTCATAATTTTGCCTAAAGGTTACATATCAAAGATGCATTAAGGATAGAGGCTTCTGTGATAAGAGGAAGTATTTATTCCCTTGGACGCTGGGTAAACATAACAATTCATATGTCCTTCTTACATTTGACCTGTGTTTGAGATCACTCAATATCCCCTTCAAGTTCTGTAAAACTGTAATGTTTTGATAATCTCAGTGATTTAATAAATGATTAGGCTGAAGATAGAAACTATATTTGCTATATTAATGTGCTATTTTGTTTATGAACTGGTCCAGGATACTGTCTTTGCTTAGTTATCCTTCTCTGAGCCTTGTCAACAGTTATTCTTTTGGATCACCCTGATTATTTTGCATTTGAAAAACTATTTTGTGAGGTGTTCTTTTTTGTTGTTTCCTGTGTATGTTTTGGATTTGTAATCAGATTGTGAAAGGAAAAAGCTCTTTGTGCAGAATCCACAGTTGATAATGCCTATTCACACCTAGTATAACTTCTGATCTCCTCAGAAAGCTTATCGTGGATGTGGGGTCCTCTTCATTCCATAGGTGTCTGCAGGGAGCAAGACTGGTTAGTAGCATTTATGGCAGCCTTTGCTTCATGCACATTGCGGGGTCTTCCCCATTTTCTCAGGTAGGTGGCTGTTCCTGCCCTACTGCGAAGCCTGGTGACAGATGTCATGTCCCAGGTGGCCCAGGTCCAGGCTGGTCCAGGCCAGTCATGGTGCACGGCCTCCATCCTCGTGCTGCTCCCAGACATCCTCCCAGCCGTGAGGAAGAGAACTCCAGAGGGGACAGCAAATGGCACAGGGTTCCCCAACCCAGTCCACACGGTCACTTCCGGCCCGCGCAAGGGGCCTGGTCCAGCCAGCGGCGAGCACGACCCTGACAGGCTTGGACCCTGACAGGCTTTCCTCCACCGAGTGCAGTTCCAGGGCTGGGACAGGAACCCAAGACACAGAGGAAAGCCGCGTGTTTACTCACCTCGTCGCCTGTCACGGAGGCGCAGGGCATCCCGTCGCACCGCGAAGGCAGCGCAAATACAGACACGCACCCACGGATCGAAGAATTGCGGCCATTCCTTCCCTGCGGCGAAGGCGCTGGAGTCCCACAACCGTTATTCGGCTGCCGAGCTGTGAGAGGGCGGCCGCCAATCAGAGCCGGAGGCCAGCCCTCATTGGTCGGCGGAGGAAGAGGCGGGAGACCCGGTGGAAGCGCGCGCCAGCGGGCCGGGGGCTCCCGCGGAGGCGCCAGGGGAAAGGGGGCCGGATCCGCCTCGCGGCGTCGCGCGTGCGCACGTCGGAAAGGGGCCGACCGGGGGCTGCCGGGAGGCCGGGCGGTTTGCAGACTGGGTGGGCGAGCGGGAGGGCGGAGCGCGTGCGAGAGTGCGCGTGCGCATCAGGGCCCAGCCGCGGGCGGGGGCGGTGCTGAGGCGGCGCGGAGGGGGCGGGTCGCGTCGGGCGCCACGTCCGCAACCGGATCCCGGCGCCGCAGCGAGTCCAGCCTCATCCGCGGGAGACCCCAGAGCCCGCCGCCCCAGGCCGCCCTTCGTCGGCCCGGCACCAACGCGGTGAGTCGGCGGGGTCCGCGAGCGGCGCTCCCGCCTCGGGGCGGCGGGGCGCAGAGGGGAGGGGCTGCGGGGTTCCCCTCTTTGCGCCCCTCTAGGGCACCGAGACCTGGGCCCTCCGGAGCCTTCTGCGGCCCGGGTGTGGGCGGTGGCGACCCCATCCCTCCCTGTGCATTCCCGGACGGCGCGCCTGGCGCGCTGGGGTCGGCGGGACGCGCATCCCACGCCCAGGCCGAGCCTGCAGGTAGGGCGGCGGGGGGCGGACGCCCTTGCCCCCCGCGTGGCCCGCAATTGGCCCGGCCGCGCCCCCGCACCCTACCAGCTCTCTGCTGACCCCCGTGGGTGCTGTGATGGGTGCGCGGCGCGCGGGAGAAGGAGGCGCCCGCGCAGCACCCACGGCGTCCCCGGTCACTTTCTGCCGCCTGCCACGTCACGTCCCGGGATCCCTGGGGATCGGCCGCGGAGGGCGGGACCCCTGGGCCAGGGCCGCTGTCGGCCCCGCGCCCCGAGTGTGGCCGGCTGCTTCACCGTCGAAGCGGGTCCTGCTATGGGCAGCCGCTGTGTTTACCCTCTACAACTTCTGGGTGCGGGTGCTCCTGGACTCCCCGACGCGGGGCTGCACCAACAGGTACCGAGTGCGTGGCTCCTATGCCTGCCTTGTGACAGGAGGGAAGAGTAACCGCTCGCAAACCTGGGTGGCATCTGCTTTCCGTGTGCTGGTCTTTGTTACGGCAGACGCGTCGGAAGCCAAGTTTAGCTGAGACGTTGTGCATCCTGGGCAGGCAGCGTTTCAGAGGTTCAGCTGGTTTCTGCAGAGACCGTGCAGGGCTGTGTGTGACTGTCTCTTAAACTCGGGGAGCTCCTTACCTTTTCTAGTTTCAGCCGCTGAGGGTTTGCATTGCTCCTTCTTCCCGAGGTGTGTCTTTGGTCATGTACGTGAGCTCCTCGCGTCAACTGTCAGCTGGACTAGTGAGGAATGTGTAATTTAGAGAAAACAACAGATGTACCGGTTCCCGGAGTGGACAGCATTGTGACTAGGTAGTGTTTCCCTAAGGGCAGCCGCTGAAAGGTGCCATTTTGACTGTCAGTTGTTTGTGGTACCCGGAATCGAACTCGGGATTTTGCGCTTGCCACGCAGGCCCTTGCACCGCTGAGCTACATCCCCAGCCTGGTTGTTACTTGTCACTGTGTAGCTTACAAGTTTTAGTGACAGATGGTTTCTTCTTCCTTCTAGCCCCAGTGCATTTCTGGTAGTCAGTTTATTGTTAATCAGTGGGCAGGGGCCACCTTTCCAAGCTGCCTGCTCAGCCAGCATGGTTCCCAGGAGAAGCCCATAGACAGCAGGCTGGTGTTTTAGGCACACTCTCGTGGCTGTGTGTGTGTGTGTGTGTTAGCGCTCCCTGTAATGTATTTTTGAATATCCTAGCAGTTACTTGGCAGAGAAACTAAGACATGGGCGTGAGGATGTGGCAAAGTTCCTATATATAGAACATGTAGAAGAATTTAGCTACTTCGCTTATAATCTCTCTTACACAGGAAGATTGGCACTTACTTGTTAATAACATATTCTGAAGCAGCTAAAGGTAGACTGTTGTGTACTGTTGTGTAGTTGAGCTTTATACAAAGAACTACTGAACTTGTTACGTTACAGGGGTGGTACCCATAGGTGTACCCATATGTGTACTGTTTAGACTTTGTTTCTAGTATGAAAAAAGTCAGATTTATGTAAACAAATCCACAAACCACATTGATTTATCTGTTTTTTTTTTTTTAAGGAGAGTTTTCGAGGTGTTTGTTATTTCTATTATTGGAATAAATTACTCCAGGGAATAGTGTTCCTGGTCTTTACTCAGTCTTCTTGCCAGCTGCTCTACCTGTGATGCTGTTGTGCTGGGCAAGAATTATCCATCTGCACCCCACTGAAGAACTGCTGATGAATTAGCTGTCATGCTGTACAGTCTACGGCAAAGAAGGCTTTCACATTTACGGTTTCTTTAAAAATCTGCTTACAAGTGGTGTCATGTTAGGACCAAAAGGTAGAACTGATTTGTGTCCATCGAGTAAGTCAACTCATGGTCCTGGCCTAGAGGCTGTTGTCTGTCAACATATGCTCTCTTGGGAAAGCATGTTCTTCAGTAGGAATTTACGTGCATTATGAGCTCCTAGAGAGCAAATAGACTGTTACTTGAATGAGTGAACAGAACAAACGAGGGTAACTGCTGGGAAAGTGTGCTCCCATTGATTGTAGTTCTCATTTAGAGGGGTATGTGTATGTTCAATTACATGGGAGCCTTAAGTGTGTAGCAGGATCCCTAACACATAGTGGAGCTCAGACATATATTGAACTGTTTCAATGAGTTTAGGGAAGATGGTTCATATAGGTTGTAATTTGTTTGACATGTCATTTGAAGGTAACATTTTAAAATTGTCATTTTGACACTATCAATTGGTAGTTGTCACCACGTATATTTTTCATTTATTAGATTATTTTTAGGACATAAGGGTTATGTTTGTCGTTACAATTTCCAGTTGAATAGAAACAGGTGTGCAGTGGTGGTAGCAAGCAGAAGGCTAATACAACAGCACCCCTTACCCATGGGGTTCCCTTCGTAGAGTCTCATCTGCAGTCAGCCATATTTTCCAGAAATATTAAATGGAAAATTCAGGAGTAAATACTAAGTTTTAGGTCACATACCATTATGGGTCATGTAAAGAAATCTTGCACTGTGCTACTCCATACTGCCTGGGAAATGAGTCCATCTCTTTGTCCAGAGTATCAGTGCTGTATATGCTGCCCATTTGTTAGTCACTTACTAGCCCTTAGGTTATGACACAGATTACCACAGTACTTGTGTTTAGGTAATTCTTACTTTACTTAATCATGGCCCCAAAGTACAAGCTGAGATTTAGAAACTGTAAAGTGCTTCCTTTAAGTGAAAATATGAAAGTATATTTTGAGAGACCATATTGATATGTTTTGTTATAATATATTGTTATAATTTTATTATATATTATACACTGTAATTACAACAATATATATTTTTATTATCTATTACAATACATTGTTTTATTATACTATATTGTTTTACTATATTATAATATATTATAATTGTTGGTATATAATTTAAATTGTATCATAGGAAATGGATGTATACACAGGAGAAACACTAGATGGGTAGTTTGGTATTATCTACAGAATCAGGCTTTCACTGGGAGTGTCGGAGCAGATGCCTTATAGATAAGGGGGATAAATGCATAAAAATTTCTCTTTAGTAGTAACATGGTAATATCCACAAAGAGGTTTATCCTTAAAATTTTGTTATATCTGTGTGTAGAGGTTAGTAATAGTTTATGTATATGGAAAGTACAAAGGAAGAAAGGTAACTGCCTTACCATTTGGAATTGGGGGCATCTAAAATATTTCTGGCTTTTACACAACTTTTGTTACTGTAAGAGGTTCAGAGGAATTTTAGTACTACATGCTTGGTGTCAAGACCAGTGATAAATAAGAAACTCAGACATTAAGACCAAATCAGAACCCTGTCTGTGGCCACTTAGGACCTCAAGTTCCTCTAGCCTGGATAGCCATGCACAGCCTGGCAGGGATCCAGATTTGCTCTTTTAATTTTATTGGTAACTATCAATAATAATTTTAAATGTAATAATTTTAAATGTAATAATTAAATCTAATAATTTTAAAAGTAAATTTATTTCTGAATGATAGTAGGTATCTCTGCATTTCAGAGTCTGGTACAGAATGAGTGACCTAGTGGTAGGAGTGGGCATGTGGCTGGGCTGGTGGGACACAGGTGAGAGAATGACCCTGAAGCAGATTTCTTAAAGTCTAGTGATTGTGGAAAAACTCCCATGCACCATCCACTTCACTTCTTACTGTGTGTATATATTTAAAGTGTTTAAACTGCTGCAGAGTAAGACGCGTATGTCATGTCTCTCCTGCAGCTTCTCAAACCCTAGGCATACCACTGCCCACTCAAAAAAGGTACACTTGGCTGGGGATATAGCTCAGTGGGATAAGCGCCTGCCTAGCAAGCGCAAGGTCCTGAGTTCAATCCCTAGTACCGCCAAAAAAATAAAAAATAAAAAAAAAAAAGGTACACTTGAAAAACATAGCCATAGCTTAGAGTTTTTTTCATAAACTAAAAATTTGGGCAGTGTGTTGATACGTGATTTGTGATGCTTAAAGTTAATGTAGGTACAAATATTTTATTTTTATTCTACTTATTCTACAAATACTAGGTAGTAGCATATAACAAAAACAGCTAACAGAATGGTACAAATATAAAAAAGATGTTCATATTGCAAGCCAGATATAAAATGGCAGGCAGAGTCCTGACGGGGTGAGGAGACAACACAGGCCACAAGAGGCTACTTAGTGGAGTTTGGATTTCAGCTAAAAGCTCCTGAAGCCAGCAGTAGAAGGGAGACATCATATCTTTGCACTTTCTTTTAAATAGAAAAAAGATGTCAAGGAAAACACTAAAAACAAGATGTTTTTCTGAATAATTGCCTCACAGAAGTTACTTGTGTAGAGTTTCAAAGTAGAGCCAGCAGGTGACATAAGGGGGTGCTGGTCTCAGGACCATACAGTTCATGCAGTACTTTTGTCAGGATCTTCTCCCCAGGGGCACACGTGTGAACACAATTCACCAGCTGTATCATTTCCTTAAAGCATCGTGTGACTCAAGTACATTATTTTATACATGAGCAACTTCACCTATAGATAGGAAGCTAGAATAAGTGGGATTGGATGAACTTTAAAATACCATTTGTAAACACATTGATTTTCAAGACTTAAAAACATCTTTAATTGCAAATTTAATGCATACTTATGGTAAAAAATAAAAATATAGATGTTAACTACATATTTTTCTATGCATATATATAGAAATACTGAATGTAAATACATTAAGCTATAAATATATTTAAATAATATATATTTTATCAATACCTTATAGACCTGTGGTGGTGAACTTATGACACACTGTTGTCTTTCTTTTAAGACAAAAGATGTGATTGTATCAGTTGTTTTTTTTCTAAACTAAAACCTCAGTATTCAGGTTTAATTGCAGTGTTGGCACTTTGAGATACAGACAGATACACATTCTGCTAGGAGTAGACTTTAGGTTGCAGTTTGAGCACTTCTCTAAAAGGTTCACCATCACTGTTACAGGCATATTTCTTCCCCTTAGTGGAGGTCTCAACACTTTGGCCTACTGTTCTTTGTGTTTTTTAAAAACAGTTTGATCATATGGTATATACCTTCTATGCTAGTCTCTAAGATACTTACGTTTACATTTTCACATTGTATTTGCTGGTCATAAACTATCTTAATATCTTCGTTACATATGTCTTTAGAAAGCCGAGGAGTGGCTCCTTGCCTTCCGTGAAGGTGTACTCATTTGACCACTCATTCCTGGTTTTTATTGGTTCTTCCTCTGTTCATCTCTTAGCTGTGAGCAGTCCAGTTAAGAGCTCTTCCCAGCCCTCCTCTTCTTGATCCTGTCACCTACTCACAGCGTCTGCCATTACGTCAAGCCACTCTGAGAACCTCAACTCCAACTCTAGCCTAAATCTGCTGGCTGCTGGAGGCTCCTGTGGATGCCCTGGAGGTGTCTCACAGATTGCGTGTTCAGTGGTTCCTCTTCCTGCCAGGGTGGGTTCTCTTCTAAAGTCCCCAGCCTTCATTGTGATCTCTCTTAGTTGCTTACTGTAGGAGTCTAGCATCCTAGACTTTCCCTCTCATCTCTTGTGGATACCTGAGTTATACTCTCCTTGATGCAGAAAATTCAAGTACAGTATTGGTTGTTCCCCGTGCATCAGACACTGAGAAAGCTCTGGAGATGGAATCATAAACAATACTACGTCCTTGTTCTTGTAGACTTAATGCTCTGAGTGGAAAGACAAAATAGAAGCATAGCAAGGTTAGGCCAAGATGGCAGGGAGAGTGGTAGAGGGTGCTCTTCTGTTAGGAGGTGGGCAGGGATGTTTGTGCAGGGACCTGAGTGAGGTGGGTGATAAGGCATGTGCAGGTCTGGGAAGAGCCTCCAGGAGAGGGTAAACACATGGCTGCTGTACAGACAAGACTGTGCTGGTAGGAGAGAACACTGAAGTAGAAGTGGGAGTGAGATTCTGGGCTTCAAGGCCATGGTGTAAGGACTCTGGATTTTATTGTGAGCAAAATAGAGTTTAAGAGAGAATCCTTGATTGGGGTGAAAAGAGAGCAAAAGTGGACGCTCAGAGACCAGTTTAAAAGACTTTGTAGTAGTATGAGTAGAGACCGTGGTGGCTTAGACGGTCTAATGTGGTACGGAGCGGTGATGCGAAGTACTCCTGTTTATTTAGGCGACAGAACTTACTGATGTAAAGGAAAGGAAGTCAGTGTGACTGAGATTTTTGGTCCAAGCATTTATTTAGACAGGAAAAGCACCTCATTGGACTAAAGGAGCACCAACTTCCGTCTGTTCTTGCTTTAGGTGGCTTCTTACAGCACAGATCCTAAAGCTCAGTTTGCTTCTGGAAGCTCTTGGCCCCTCACTACCTGCACACAGAAGGATGAAGTCTGTTTGGATTGTTTAGATTAATTTGCAGATGTCTTAATAAAATTATAGTATAAACCAATGCTCATCTTTAAATGATGGTATTTTTAAATTGTACAATAGATAGATTATAGAAAATACACTTTTAAAAGGATCCTGTATTAGGATGAAAAGTAGAGATTTAGCACCAAAAAGAATTTTTTTTTTGTCTTTTAGAGACAGGGTATTGCAATGCAGTTCAGGCTGGCTTTGAGCTCACTTTGTAGCCCAGGCTGGTCTCAAACTCACAGCTGTCCTCCTGCCTCAGCCTCCCAAGTGCTGGAATTACAGGGGTGCGCCACCACGCCTAGCAGCCAAAAAGAAACTCTTGTACTGTGTGCAGTTACTATCATAATGACACCAGTGCTGGCTGCACTTAAAACTCTGAGATTTATGTGCACGTGTGGTTTACCCATGTTTCTGTGAAGGGTATGCTTGTTTCTGTTGATTGGTAACCAGCTGGGTCATCTTGTGGATGAGCGTGTGTGGAGTATAGATACTGGATTGTAGTGATAAGCAAGTTACACAAAGGTGTCTATTCTCTTGAATTTAACAGTCTTGGGGGTGGAGGAAAGGCCTCTAAAACAGCCATTTTCCACAGACAAAATACACATTCTGTTACACGTTTCTGCGTGTTTGGTTTTGGAATTTGTTAAATAGTATTTTAGACCAGGGCTATAATGTCTTTAATTTTTTATTTGAAAACTCCTAAATAGCAAGACTAATGAAGTCTTGCAGCTTATGGTCAAGACCAAGCAGTTTATGGTCAAGTTGGGATTCAACTTTAGGCTTTCTGATCCCAGAGCCCTAACCACTATGCTGTGTAATTTGTTACGATGTTATGATCATGATAAATCGAAGAAAAAATACATGTGAATGGAAATAATACAGTTTTCAAGTTTGAGGGAATTTTAAAATTAAGAGAATCATCAAGAACCTCTTCTGAGGAATGTACCAGTTGTCATCTTTTGGCTTTGTGTAAGAGAGTATATAGCTTTGCTATTACTTTTTAAAATTTAAGTACATACAGGATGTGCCAAATTCACCAAGCAGACCAGGATGAGATTAGGTGCTGTTAGCACATGGCCTGAGTCAGGACTCACACCAGAGTGCTAAAAGATATTCATGAAACATATGGTATGTGCTGTTGGCCTTTGGGGTGCAATGAAGTCTCACTGAAGATAGGATTTATGGGGGGTTAGGTGTTTTTGAGACAGGGTGTCACAATGCTGTTCAGGCTGGCCTTGAACTTGCAGTGGTCCTCCTGCCTTAGCCCCCTGATTGCTGGGATTATAGGCGTGCAACACCATGCCCAGCTAGGATTTTGGTTTTAAAGGCATGGCAAGATGAACTGCATTAGGTTAAAATTACCTTTGAAAATCCCATTTCCCTCGGCCTTTGCTAGCGTGTTTCCTTGCTAAACTCTCCTGTCGTCTGTTTTCCCTATAGCAGCCAGGAAGATTTTGTAAAAATGTAAATCAGAACCCCACTAACCCTAGTGTCCACCCCCTTTCCTAGCTTTCTACCTCTCAGAAAGGCCAGCTCCAGCTGCCTGCAGGGCCGCCCTGTGCCCCACCGCACACTCTTGGCCTTGGCGCCTGCTGCCCTTGGTGTGGCCCGTTTGCTTTACTGATGGTTCCTTCTTGCTGTTGCAGCTCAGCTCCTGCCTGGGGACCTTTGCCCTTGCTCTTCATCTGCCTATCTGATACCTAGAACCGTTGCAGGAAATAACTCAGGTGGAGTAGATAGCGTGTGTAACCCTGTTGAGGGGGAACATCCTGCCTGAATCCGACATCTCTTCCTCCTGTGGGCTGTAACTGCACCGAAGCCTTCGCAGACTGTGCTGTGTAGGTAGCATGTCCTCTTCTCCTCTAGCCTTTTTCTCTACAGCATTTAGCGCCATCGGACATGCCATATAGTGTTTGTGTATTTTTTCACTCTTTTTCCTCAACTAGAGCGGCCATTTCATGAGGACAGAGACTCTTGAGTCTGCATGATCACGGCTGTATCCCATCACCTAGTCCTGAGTAGGTGTGCAGTCACTATTTGTTCACATGTCAGTTTCTACAATAGCCTTTAAGTATCTATTGTATATGTTCAGAGGTGGTAATTTAGGCTCTAAGTGTGTATGTCTTAAGAAATGCTTGGTTGACTGCTGGGGTCACCAAGTTTTTGCCCAAGCAAGATAGTGTATCATAAAGAGCACTTTTAGACCAATTTGACTTGTCTCAATTTTTACTTAGTCATGTGAATTTAAAAGAAAATTTTAAGATAGTAAAGGAAATTGGGGAAAGAAATTTTAAGCATGTTTTCTTTACCCTGTGATAGCTTATTTATCCCCTAGGCCTCCTACTTTTAAGGTAGAAATACTCATATATAAAGTCCATTACGACCTCTGTTCCTAAGAGCTCTAAGAACAACAGCAGTCAGCAGAATTTCTTACTGATTCAGATGGTGGTGTCTGTGAGACTGGAATGGGTTATTTTTTCTGCTCAGCCCCACCTTCTGGCTGTCTTTCAGTTGACCATTTTCAGTTCTGCACAGTAACAGTGTAGGGAATCTGACACAAGAGCTGCCGTCCTTCTGCTGGTGTTCTGGACAAAACTTGTAGTATCTATTGCTATTTAGGGTGTTTTTTGTTCTGGGAATCAAATTTAAGACCTCACACTTGCCAGACAGATGCTGCGCCACTGAGCTAAGTCTCCATCCCTAGGGTATTGTTTAAACACTGAACGTTGAAGTAGAGAAGATAAAGTAGTCTTGTGGGTTTTTAAAAATGGTTTCTGAATAAAGTTGGTTAAGTCTTAATTTAGTATGTGATAAGTGGTGGTGTCACTTTAAAACTAATGCATTTGTTTGTTTTTTAGGAGATCATGAATCAGGCAGATAAAAATCAACAAGAAATCCCATCCTACCTTAGTGATGAACCGCCAGAAGGTAAATGTGCATCTGTAACACTAAGAGTGGAAGGAATTTAATTCCTAGGGAATTAAAGCTCTGATTGTTTTTATCACCTGTGAAGAACTATAGTCTGTTTACCTGGTCACTAAGTATATCCCCCAAGTAAACATGTTTAGCCTGGAGTAAAGAAGAACAGAAAATGGTGAATAGAGATACAGCTTACTTTTACTATATAATATGGTTTATTTTCTACACTTGATCTTAGCCAAAGGGCCGAGAAGCGATATATGGTTTATTTTCTGACCACCCTCTATTTTTAGATAATTTCACAAGAACATCCTTTCATCTGTAAAGGTACAGGTAGGTACAGAGGAAGGGTGAGCTGTGTTTGTTTTTGGTGTCCTGCATACCAAAAATCACCTACTGCAAGAGGCATTTGAGATGTTAAGCTGTTATTCATGACATTGTAATTGGTAGCTCTTTCTTAATACATGGTCTTGGGGACTGCCTAGGTTGGCTTTCTGAATTGTAATGCTTTTTTAGATTTAAAATAGTGACATCATGAATTGTTTCTTCTAAAAGCTTTGGAAACAATCACAGCCCCCACGCTGGTCCTGGTTTCATACTGTCTTGGTTACTTTTCTCTCGTTGCTGAGACAAAATATCTGACACCCAAAATTAAGGAAGGAAAGGTTTATTTAACTTACAGTTGGTGGGGGTTTCAGTCCGTACTTGGCTGGCTCCAAGGCAGAATGGCACGTGGCAGAGGGCAACAGTTCATGGTGGCGGAAGACAGCAAAAGCATCAGGAGCAAAAGCAAGGAGTGGCAGCAAGCAGCTTCTCTCCCTCCCTTACGTTGTATGTAAACTACTTTCCCTGGGGCAGGTGTAGCACTCACACCCATAATCCAAGCATTGGACCATGAGTCATAAGTAAACTGTGGAAGCCCACCCAATGACTGCATGAGACTTTGGGGGACGTCCAGATACACACCATAACACATACAGAAAATGACTGTAGACACTTTTTATTTATGGTTTTGGTATCCAGTGATAGCAAACCTTCGAAAGGTTTCAGTGATACAAATAGCCCCCGCAGTATGCGTGCCATAGGCTTGCCACCACTGTTAATACAATGATCTCCTTGGAGAGCTGCATCTTGATTGCTAGAGGTCCTGACAACAGACACTGTATTTTCTTCCCAGTTCTGTCACCTGCTGTTTCAGTATTCTTTATATATTGCACTGTAAGCAAATGAAAATGTTAGGAAAATGCAACAATGAAAAACTTCACTTAAGCCTAACAGAAGGTGGAGGAACTAGATGACTTACTTGGCAGAATAGCCTAGAAAATTAGTAGCTCAGCTCTTTTCCTTACTTTTAGGAGTAGAACCCTAGTAGAGTTTTGAAAAGAAGAGCTAGACCTCGGTGAGAGTTAAGCAGTTTGAAAGGGAAAGAAATGAGAATGGGATGCAGGCCGCCCAGGAGCTTGATTGTCAAGAGAGCAGAGCCTCAGGAACCTCTTCATGTGCCACCTGCTTAAAAAGCACAATTTACGTGGTATAATTAAGAGTACACTGATTAGAGAACTGTATTAATATTTCTTATTTGATTGTGAAAAATCACTTGTCCTTATTAAATGCATGTGTACCAAATTTAGCAAAGCAAGATAGTTTTGCAAATGAGGTATCCAGCATTTGGTTAGTCACCTGCAACGCTCAGATCAGAGTTTTGCTTCTTTTCCTGTGTTTGACTTTACATATAAAGAAGTTACTAGTTATGGAATCCTTTCCATCCTAAGCTTATCATGTCTAGATCCTTGTCTTTTATTGTAGCCATTTAAAATTTTATGTCAAGTTTTGCTCACAAGTGTGTTTTGATCCTGGAGATTGAACTCAGGACCTTGCATATGCTTTGCAGGAAAGGCTCAATCGCTGAGCTGCACCCCAAGCCCCACGGCTTAGTTTTATTGAAAGGATTTGATTGACCTTTTAAAGAATGTTAGCTGTTGCTATACACATACCTGCGTACTATTTAAATACTGAAAAATAACTGTCTTAAAGTGAATTTGTGCTTTGTGTATTAGAAAATCCGATTTCCAGAACTTTTTCTTTTTCTCTATTAAGTGTTAGCAGATTCTCTGTTACCTTCTCTGATTACCTCACTCTGCTGGGGTCTGGCAGCTTGGTGCTGTTGTTCCAACCTGGGTACCGAGGAAGCCTCCCTCTGTTCAAGACTGTGCTTTGTCAGTGGGTGAAGATTGGATTTGTAGTTATCACATACTTGTAAGTGGTGTTTGGGAAGAACACCATTGCTTCCCTTGTGTTGCTGCCTAAAGCACCACTCATTTGAAGCAGGTGCAGTGAGAGACTGATGAAATCTCTGTTAGACGTCTCAGCAGTTTGAAGTTACATGGTAATTTGTGTGGTCCCATTAAAAAAATTTTTTTTAACAAACCAAAGAAAACTAAATCATGACTTAGGAAAAGCTGAATTTTTCTGCTGGGCCTACCTTCTCTTGGGTATCTGCAGAGTGTTATAAAACTGTATGTTGGAAGCACGGATTGTGTCCTGTGAGAATGACCGAGGAACTGACAGTAGTATCAGAGTTTATCTGCCTGCATACTTCTGAAGAAAAACAATTTTAGGCACTATGACTTTAATGACTAATTTTCCTGTCTTGACACAGCTTTAGCCCTTTAATTAAATTTTAAGGGACACAGCTGAGCAGCAATCCAAAGGTATTTAATGATTCCCAAGCTATTTGGTTTCAGGTCACTCTTACACTCAAAACTTAAGGCCTCACAGAGCTTGTGTCTACCATATTAGCAATAAAAATGAAGAAATTTTCATCTTTTATTCATTAAATAAACCTGACAAACCCATTACATGTTAACAGAGTTAATGTGCTTTAATGAGAAGTACCTCTTTCCAAAACAGCATATGATCAGGTGACAGTGCCCACGGGCTCTGAGCAGCCCCATTACATTGGAGCTGGGGCGGGACAGCTGCTTCTGCCCTTAGTCTACTGCACGTCATCTGTTTCTGGGAAACTCCACTGTGGAGTAAAAGTTAAAGAGTGAAAGTTAGAGTGAAAGACAGCAACAGTTTTCTGTTATTATGAAAGCACCTTTTACCTCCTGGGAGGTGAAAGACATCTCAGGAAGCCCAGGGTTCTTAGGTGACTGTGAGAACCACTGCTTTATATGAGGACCATTGTTCCAGTGATGATTGATTGCATCCTAGTAAGAAAATGAAAGGCTGCCTATGTTTATCTTTTTTTTTTCCATGTTCCTTTTAGGATATAAAAGAGATCAACAGGGCTGGGGATAGCTCAGTGGCATAAGCATGTGCCTGGTAAGCACAAGGTCCTGAGTTCAATCCCCAGTATCGCCAAAAAAAAAAAAAAATCAACAAAGCCTGTGAATCAAAGGGAAACATTTGAAGCAGGGTTCTGTTTATGACTGTTGTCTGGTGGTTACAATATATTTCCAGACACACCAAGACAGCACTGGACCAAGGCATTCAACACATGGGTACACTGTACCTTCAAGGTGACAGGTACCCGCTAAGGAGGGTCACCTGATGGCTGTGGGCTGTTCTCATGGGGACTCAGTTGATGTGGTGTTTTCTCTCGTTAGGTTCCATGAAGGACCATCCGCAGCAGCAGCCAGGCATGTTGTCCCGTGTGACTGGGGGTATCTTCAGTGTTACCAAGGGAGCTGTTGGCGCCACCATTGGCGGTGTGGCTTGGATTGGTGGAAAGAGTCTGGAAGTGACCAAAACAGCTGTTACAACTGTGCCTTCCATGGGAATAGGGCTGGTGAGAGGGGGCGTGTCCGCTGTGGCTGGAGGTGTCACAGCAGTGGGGTCTGCTGTTGCCAACAAAGTGCCCTTAACAGGAAAGAAGAAAGACAAATCTGACTGAGATACAGAGATACACTTGCTTCCCACAGCACTCTGATGCCAGTGGCACTGAATCGCTGCACTGGGCTACAACAGAGTCACCTGTTCTGGACGATTATCTTCTCAACTGCTGTGTTGAAAGTATTGATGACTGGCTTTCAGCTAAAGAGACCAATACTAGCACAGTATATGAAGGTTTCTCATACTTCAATTCCAGCTTTTTATCTGGTAAAATGTTACACTTACTCAGCTGTAACTGAATATATGGTATGTTTGAATATTTCCTCTGTCTTTCAGTTTGACTAAAATGTGAAAGTTGAATTTAGTTAGATGATCTTTACAGTTCCATATGTACAATGTGCCAGGTAACTCATGAGCCCCTTTGAAGGGAACCTTGGAACTACATAAACTGTACCTTTGATGTGCCTCATAGCTTCGGATGTCTTAGTTTTTAAAGCAGTAGTAGTTCAGGCCAGGAGGCATTCTTATTTAAGCTGGCAGAAGTGGCAGGAATTGGAGAGGTGTACAAGAAAAGATAAATTGGTTTTATGGTACTGTCAACCGTCTTTTGTCAGATGCGCATTCTGCTTAATCATTGATGCCTTACAAAAGAAAACATCTTTTCTAATACCTTCCTTTGTGCAGTTCTTAAAATTAGCTTCCAGTTCTCTTGAAGGTTGGGAAGTAGTTTTCCCTCTTAAGAATCTCAGGAGTATGGGCCTGCAGCTCAGACAGTGCTTGTAATGGTTTGGCCAGTAGTTACATTGTACACTTGGACCTGAGTTCATGCTCCACCATTAATACACCTCCCAGTGCCTAAGGGAATGTTTCTTAGCTGTGTTAGAAGGTTTCAGATTGAGGAACAAATAATTAAATTCCTAAGAAATACTTAAAGCATGCAGGATGTAAAGAGTCCTTCACATCTATCATGTCTTTAAGATGTCTTAAATTATTTGGAGTACTCCCTTTCAAATATGATCAAAGCACCACAAACACTTGAGGACTGACTTTTAAATGAAAAGGGCTTCATAGATTAGCTTTGAATGAAAATGGGAAGGCTTTGAATGATTTCTGTAGGCTTCTAAAATATGTCATCTTCTAGTCAGTCTTGTAAAGCAGCTATAGACTGCCTTTTTCCAGCCACGCACGGAACTGGTGTTTCAGTTACAGATGATTAGTGTCATGTCTCTGTAACCTGCCATCATGTCTCTTCCATTCCCTAGAAGGTAACTTGGCTAGAATTGTTTTCCGTGCTAAGCTTCATGAGTATTCTGACAAGTGGCATGTGGATTATAGCATTTCTCTTTCACCTAAGCATTACAATCCAGGCCTAAAAAATCTGCAGTTTGGAGTTGTTTGCACTCTACCCTGTGAGGAGGAAGCAGGCATGTGACAGCCTGCTGCTATAACTAAGTCAGGACCGTGTCCCTGGGGCTCCAGACAGAGCGCTCCCAACGCCTGAAGCGTAAATGCTGGCTCGTAAACTGTTAGTTGGTTAACAGATGAAGACAGTAACCTTTAAAAACTTTCATAAAGACTGACAGCGATTTTGAGCAAATCTACAGAGGTTCTAGAACTTTCCTGCTTATGCAAAACTGAAAAGTTCACTAAGGAGTTCAGTTAAATGGGTCATTTATTTTATACAGTATGATTTAAGATACATTGTTTATTCTGCTCAAGTGTTTTAATGATCAGTGGGGATCTTTTTTAAAACTCCAAAATTAATAGTTGAATGCTAAATTATCTAAAGGTATTAGAGAACTTGTTTCTTGCTATTTTGCAATTACATTATTGCTTCCTGCTAGTTTGTATTTCTAACTTACCTTCCATAGTCACAGACTCTGCTCTGCTTTGTACCTGAATTTCTTCTAAGTATAGACTTTGGTTTACTGTATGCTTGCATATTTGTATTTTCAACTTTGCTTGGTCTTAAAATTGCTTGAGGAAAAATAGTTATAATTTGTCCTACAGACAAGCCACTTGGTACATTTTATCTTGTCAAGATTGTTTGCAGTTTGAAACTACAACTTAGTGGAGAGGGGCTTTGCCATGTGACCAAGGAGCTGTCCCAGTGAACAGTCATTACAGAAGTTGTTGCTGAGTGAGCCTGGCCCCTGTGACGTGCATGGCTGGCTGCGTCTCCCATGCCTTCCCAGTTATTCCTAGGTGAGCAGCGTGGCTTGTGGAGACAGGACTGGCTCACTTCTGGTAACTGAGTTCTGGTGCGCACCTAGAGGCATCTGCTGTTCCAATGACTTTCTGAGTGGGTATTTGCCATACAAAGATATGACCCATGAATGATCTCATTAGGTGGACGTTACAAATCATGTACTAGTAAAATGTCAGATGAAATTGAATTTTTTTTGTATTAAAGGGATAGGCAAAGAACATATGTATTGTTAATAAAGCATTATGATATGCCAAAAAATAGGACGTTTCATAAAGGTCTAAATAAGGGAAAACTTAAAACAGGACAATCTTAAAACCTTTAGTTACATAGCAGTTCTGAATGTGCTATATGACCAGTTTTTAATTTTTGTGGCGATAATGTACAAATGTGACATCCCAGAATATGTATTTTGATGCTGACACAACAGTGAAATAGATATATTTTAAGCAACTCTAATAAAGATTAAAAATGCAGTTCTAGGTTTCACTTCCCTTGATGATTGCATCTAACACCACCTGCGGTTCTCTCTGTCCGAGGCAGGGGGGCGAGTGGCTTGGGGAGCAGGTAGAAACCACACCTGCTTCCCCTGGGCTGTGCCACGTGGCAACTCCTCGGCATTCCTGTATTTTAAGTACTGAAGAGGCAAGCTGGCAGTATTGCTGCTGTCACTTCCAAAGTAGCCCGAGTCACAGCTGCTTGCTTACCTGGTCCAGAAATGGGTATTAGGTCTGCAGCCCCGCCCCCACGGGCCCCCCTTGGCCCGTGCTCCACACACCTAACACTTGCTGCATAAATAGCGGGAATGTAATCACAGCTAAATTGTCTGGAGAACATGGAGTCCTGTTATGAGAGTCCCTTTTTGTAGAGGAAATGAAATTTGGCCCCAGCGTTTTAGGTGGAACTCTCGCCTACGATGGTGTTCTGTAAAACTCTTGTTTTGTAGGGTGTGCTGAGTAGGAATGGAAAAAACAGAAGTAAAACCCGCGGAGGTTCTGGGGCCGTATAGAGTGGGATCTGGCCGGGGCAAAGAGTCCAGTCCGTAGGCTACCTGCCTGAGCAGGAATGCGGCCGCTGTGCGGGGTGGGGGACGAGAAACTGCTATTTCAGAACAGCTGAGCTTTGGGGTCAGTCTCCTATAGGAATGGCCCTCAGCCTTGCAGGAGTTGCTTTTCCTTCATGTCAACTTCTCTCCTCTTCCCTGCCCCTGCCCACCTGCTGCTCCCCAGCCAGACCTAGCTGGCTTTCCTGGCTCCCATCCCCCCTGGGTTGCTGGGCTAAGCACAAACATTTAAGCACAAGCTACATAGTCGCAACCTGTTTTTAAATTTTCCCACCTCTGGTCTGTCCGTGTACTTGACATTTTTCAGTGCTTCTGGTCAAGACTTGCGCTGCTATAAACCACGATACTGAGTAGTGTTTGCAGCATACCCCTTGGTTGGTACGCAGGTGCTACACATTACCTAAGGAGTAGACAGGTCTGGACAGCAATGGTTGTGTCTGCTGAAAGAAGGGGCAGGGGCCCCCGCCCACATTCTTCCCTACTTTTCATTGTACCTAAAAGGTTGTGGGTAGGTGTTGAGGGGCAGACAACTGTTTGGCTGTGTATTGTTACAAAGGTCAAACTTCACAGCTCAAAGTAAGTCAGTCCTTATCTGGGTAATGTTTACCTTGGAACAAATTAGAGCCGGAAACTAATGCTACCACTCAAGTGCGCACCGACCTTTTTCCTGGGTAGGCAGACCTGGACTTTCAGTTTTCTAGAAAGCTCATTTACTGCAAATGTATATGAATTGTTAATTTCAGGTTAAGAACTTTTACAGGGAAGTTTCCATTAAAAAACCCTTCAAAAAAAAACCCTTCAAATTTGCACTCCATGCTTTGGTAAAATAGCAGCATGACTTCTGCTGCACCAGTTTCTTACTCTCTTCTACTGAGGTTTGAACAGAATTTATTCAGATCTTACTAAGTCTGCAGCAGGGCAGCTGAAAGGCCTCACTAAGCTTGTTTCCTCATCTGTAGCAAACGTAGGTCAAGTGTTCCACCAGGCGTGATGGCCAGTTTACCCAAACTGGCCCCAGGAGTGGGATCTTGGTTATGCTTTTTGGATAATACGTGATTCTCCAATGTATTTGTTTATTCCAAAAATTCAGACCACAGGGGAGTGAGGTTTCAGGGCTGGCAGCGAGGAAGACGGATCTGCATCTGAGATGATGAATAGCAGTATTCCTACAGTGAGTTTCTTAGAAATGATTTACTTACAAAATATCACAGATGCACCAGTTCAATAGTACAAAAAGTTACCAACTTTATTTAAAATAAATGCAATTTAAAACTTTAAATACAGCACATGAAGCAGAAATCATGTTTCAAAGTAACTTTATTATTATTTTTGATACAGGAAGTCAAACTCAGGACCTCAAGCTTGCCAGGCAAGCACCACTGCAGCTGAGCTACATCCCAGACCCTAAAAGTAACTTCAAACACAACTCAAAAGCTAAGGTGGACCTTAAAATAATGGCTGACTGTGAACAGCCTGAAGTGCACATAATCTGTAAGAGTTTCACTCTGTGTTGTCAGAAGTAATGTCAGTCATCACTCAACACTTAGTGGTGCCGCAGGGTTAAATAAAGGTCTTTGTCTTTTGGCTTGAATTCTGCCAAAGTTAGCCTCAAACTCCTTTTTTGTTCCATTTAGATCTGCTAGATGTCCATCCTTTATTCTGTAGCCTAAGGAATTTAGTTTCCTTATTCTGTACTGAACTACTTGTGTTAATTCAAGAACCATTGGTGTCTCTCTTATCTGAGCTATGGAAATACCTTCTTTCACTAACCCCTGAATGCGCTCTTCTAAGACTGAAACAGGGTAATATAAAAGAGCAGGACATTTCAAAACTAACTGCTTCAGGTCATGGTCTGCATTCAAATGCGTTTTTCGAGAAGGACATACTGTTCTGTATACCTCTTGGGCAAAGTTGAAACAGGAACCCTTTGAGTTTGGACAGAAGATGAAGAATTTCCAAGTCCGTGAAACCTTGTTCTTGGAGAAATGCTAGTGTTTCCCTCACAGCTGCTGGCGAACTGAACAAAATAAATGGATTCTGGCTTAATAGTTTTAGCAGCCAAACTTTCATGTTGGCCTCAGACCCACCTCTGCTCAGGTAACTCTCCTGCAGCACCCGCATCATCTGCCTGTTCTTCTCAACAGGCTGGTGGAAGATACCGGAGGCAGTTGTCAGAAACCTGCTGATCACCACGTTCCTGAGCCCCAGCTCTTGGAAGAGCTGGATGTTTAGCCTGAGGTTCTCCTGGTCCTGGACAGTGAAGAAGGCCTCTGGAGACAGCTCTATAAGCCTCACTAACTCACACTTACTCCCACACACCAGCTGCCAGAGGTCCCTCTGGGCGGTGACAGCGGCAGGGCTGCAAAGGACAGCTTCGGGGTAGCACTCCAGGATGCGGGCCACTGTGGCCTCGTCGGCTCCCAGGCTTTGCAAGACACTCACCACCTCTTCCACGTAGGTTTCTTCCTCCAGCAGCACCCATCCTTTCAATCTGCGGATTTTCCTGACATCAGCTGAAAACTTGCAGAGCTTTTCTACTGTTCTCTGGTTTTCCCTCTTGGACTGGCGATCCATCATAAAGGCCAAGTGTGCAGTGGGAGGGGTCCATCTGGGCGCTGCCTGCACATTCGGGAAAGAACTCAGCCTGCTGGGTCCAGTTCGAAACAGCAGCAGTGTCCGCAACACACCTGTCATCCCTGCAGGCCCCGGGGGAGCGGGTGTGGCTCAGAATGGAGCTGGCACAGCTGTGGAAGAAGAGAGAGGCTCTCAGCGGGCAGGGCTGACTGAGGGCACAGCTCTGGCAGGTCAGAGCTCTGGGGAGGAGGTGTGGAAACACAATCTGCTCCTGGAACTTTTAAAATAAGTAAGTAATAACTTTTAAAATATCTTAAGTAATGTGCCAAGCAGTTGTAATGCAGTCCTCATGACTCTGCTGCTTCCTCCTTTGACACCAAGCTGCAGTAGTAACCTTGGGCTGTGCTTAGCACAGCAAGACCTGGGTGCTGAAAGTGCATCAGCTCACGCTGTCGGACAAGATTCCCCATCCTACACATCTCAGGCACACACCTTTATATGCTGGTTTTATTAGAATTATGTATATGGGGCACCTTTCTGTGGACCCAGAATTAAAGTAAGTCTTAGCCAGGTGCATGCCAGGTTCCACCTGCAATCTTAGTGGCGCCCCAGGAACCCTGGTCAGGCTGCCTCTGGGCCTGACATCGTTCAGCCTAGGGGTGGCGGCACTGGGATGAGTGGAGCCTTGGCCCCCTCCGTCTCCTTCCACAGTTAAACCGTCATAAAAATAGATGAAAAGGCCTAGGTGCTCATATAGTGCACGTCTTACATGAAACCACTACCGCTTTGGCAGCATGTGGTGGCACTAAAACGCCTTTGCCACACACATCATAGGCGCTTCACTTTCACACTCGCTCTAACTTACCCAGGTAAATGATTATTCTACAGGGAAAAGTACGAAGATTTCCATTATAAGTTACTCTTCATAATGACAACTCACTTTGGTGCCTATGGGGACAAAAATGTCACCGTAAGCACAGCTTCCGTCTTTTAGCAGTTCCATCAGTTTTATTCCTGTATCTGCTAACACCAGTAGCCAACATGAGAACAATCAAGTATCTTAAATTTCTACGAAGACACCAACTTTCATGGGAAAGTGGAGGGGCAGCCCAATAGCAAAGCAGCGACAGAGGTATGAGGCAGTGAGACTGCAAACTCGGTGCTCCTGTCCACAGCCCACACTGGCGCGCCCCACCTGGCCCTCACTCCCTGGCCAGCAGGCAACCCGGGCAAGTCTGCAGCACCCGTAGGATGCAACCCCAGGGACGCGCGCTGCAAAGTGGGAAGAACTCTGCGAGGGTTAAAATGTGCAGAGCCTGCAAAGACTGAATAAATGTAGCCATTACCTTGGCTTCGGGAAGCAATCGTAGGAGTACATTTTAGTACGGAATGTACAAAGGGTAGCTGAAAAAAGTATCTTAGATGCCCCAGGTTTCCAAAATAACCACAACCAACGCACACTCGCAGCAGACAAGCTGGCAGAGTCTGTACGGTGTCAGCATGAACGTCCCTTCCAGGCACCTGAGATGGTCCGTGCTCCCACACATCATGCGTCCGTTTCTTTCCTCCATCGGCTGCCACCAAGCTTCATCCCCAGCCTGACTTCCTTTCTGGTTCTTGCCACCTTTACCGTGATTCTTTACCCAAAGCGGAGCGGCCTTGCACCAGCGAGTGGCTTCCTGAATCCGGCCTAGAGACCCAATTGCCCGCAGGTCCTGCTCAGCCAGGGCGCCTCAAGGGAGTCGGTAACTGACAGGCACAGAGGAAGCGGCTGGCCCGGCCTGGGGGAGTCAACACCAGCCCCGGGGAGAGCGGCCCTCCCACTCCTGCCCCTCCACGGCGGGCAGCTGTCTCGCACCCTCACGGCGCAGAGCGTGGCAGCAGGAGGACGCGCGCCTCTCCCGCCCTCCAAAGGCTCAAGCCACCTGGAGCGCCGCAGCATCCGATTGTCACGGATCCGCTTTCCATTTCCTGCCCTCCTACTGCTCTCGACCGCACGACTTCCCGAGGGCTGGCGTCCCGACTACTTCGGTTCCTGCCCCTCTTTACCTCTTATGCTTTGAGGCCGCCTCTCCGCAGCTTTGAGCACAGCCGCCTGCCTCCTCCCGGTGCCTCTCCCGGGCGCGGGACACGCGCGCGGGCTCCTCCCTATTCCTTGGCCTCTCGCAGAGACCTGTGTTCTGCCAGGGCCTCGGCGGCTCCAACTTCCCTGGTGTGGTCCTGTCTCCGCTCCGCAAGAGATCTGGGCGGCACTTCAGGCCACAGAAAGCCATCGGTGCCCCGCGGCCCTGGTCCCGCCCCCGCGCCTCGTCCAGCAACTGCGGGGTCTCGGCGCCTCCTCTGCCTAAGTTCACCTGACTTTCAGAGCCTCTCGTCCCGCACAGGCTGCCGGCACCGGGCCGGCGACTCGCTCCCATCCGGGATGGCCTTCCCCTTGGTGCCACATGCTCCCCTGGCTGCCTACCTGCCTCCCCGATTTGCTGGGTGGGAGGAGGAGGTCCTGCTGGTACCGGCGGGAGACCCCAGAAGGGGAGGACTATGTGGGCGTTTCCTGCATGCTGATGTCATCCTGCTGCGCGGGGGGACAGGATCAGGTGCGGGAGTCGTGTCCATGGGTGTCACGTCATCAGTCCCTGACTTGGATGCAGAGAGTGTGGCTGTGGCTGTGCTGCCATTGGACGGTGTGACCTTCAGCTGTGCAGAGGGCAAGTTCCCAGTGGCAGCAGGGAGGGACCCCTTGGGGACAGGATCAGGTGCGGGAGTTATGTCCATGGGTGTCACGTCATCAGTCCCTGACTTGGATGCAGAGAGTGTGGCTGTGGCTGTGCTGCCACTGGACGGTGTGACCTGGAGCTTTGTAGAGGGCAAGTTCCCAGTGGCAGCAGGGAGGGACCCCTTGGGGACAGGATCAGGTGCGGGAGTCGTGTCCATGGGTGTCACGTCATCAGTTCCTGGCTGGGGTGCAGAGAGTG